>JAGXJF010005153.1:0-289935 GCA_019208055.1 Stipa capillata | reverse complement strand
TATGGCTTGGGACGTGAAACGGAGGTTCTGACAGTCACAGTGGCATCTGCGTTAGTACATTGATGTGTGCACTAGACTCGGAATTTTCAGGTCATGAAGCTATGCTTCAATGTGAATTTCGAGTAGAATGTAGAGGGGATGGTGATGCTAATGCCATAATTTCACGTTGTTGTGTGTGTTGAGTTAATAATACGTGTCTTTATGCATGATTGCATATAGCAGTTTAGTGAAATCTGTGTATGCCTCAGGATGCCCCTGTAAGGATGCCGCATTATCTGAATTAAACCCATAATTAATGTGGTGGTTGTGGGTTCAGATTTCAGAAACTGTAATTTATGCAGAGATTGAATTAGTGTGGCATGTTACGGTGTTTGTGTCTTTTCAATTATGTTTCTCATTGCAATTGAGGAGTCCACCGCTTGAGTTAATTATTTTTTATGGCTGCAGATTACTTGTGATGTTCTGCATCATTAACATGCTAAACTATGTTGACCGGGGTAGTAATAGCAAGTAATGGTGTCAATGGCAGCCTGTGGATGTTGTTCTGGTGGCACATGCAACCTCAAGGTGTCTGGAATTCAGTAAGTTCCACCAGAAACTTTATACTAAATGTGATTTTTTTCTTGAATTTAATACACTTGTCTGCATGCCTTGGCTACTTTATCTCATAAAAAACGAGAGCCTAGATCAGGGGAAAGGCTCGTATAGTCATATTCTTGTAAATTTGAAAGCTATTATACCCAGTAATGCTTTGCTCTTTTATCTCTGCTGCCTTCTGTGTGTTTGACTTTGTTGACTGCCATCATGGCATGTCTTCATGTTGTTGTATTTTTAATAATTTATCAGAAATCACCACTAATCTATCATATTAATTTATCATGATATTTTTTGTTACTCCTGATTGACCTTACCATGTCATGTTCTCTACAGGGGTGACTTCCATCTGAGCAATTTTGAAGATGGCATGTTGTCCTCAGCATTATGGTAGGGTGTTGGTGGCTTCGCCGATATTTGCGTCATTGGCAAAAATGTTAGTTTCCTGTGGGTTCTTTTATTTAATATAATATGACTTCATTCTATTCCTATATGCTCATTCAGTAGAAAAAAATACTACAGATTGGGCAAACATTCTTCAAAGAACAATACACACTACAAATGAACATATGGTCTGATGTGAACCTTTTGGGAGTGCTGATTTTTGGCATGTCATAGATTGTTTCTCTCCTTGCAGACACAATCCTTTCAGGCTTATTGGTGTTGGATGTTAGTCTGGACTATTGCAACAGCTGGCTGTGGGTGCTCGTTTGATTTCTGGTCAATTACTATATGTCGCATGTAAGTACTTTCTCTTTTGTCATTGTGAGTGATATGTTGATGTTTCAGATTGTGTTAACTAAAATAATAATTTCACTCTTCTACTCCCATGATCAATTCTCCACATATTGTTAATTAGGTTAGTGGTGTTGGTGAAGCTTCATTTATAAGTCTTGCAGCTCCATTCATTGATGACAATGCACCAGCAGCCCAGGTTCAGTTATTCCATAATGCCTTTAGTTTCTTTACACAGAGTTGCATGTATATGTGAACAAATCTTATGGTTGCTTGGTTTTGTTTATATACCCAGCATACACATACACTGTTCTGGGAAATATCTACACTGTTGCAAATATATGTAGTATTCTTCAGTCATTTTTCTGTTGGGTTAAAATAAATATTTTATGTCAAGGATGATTTTACTCTGGAATAAATTATATGGCGAAACAGAAGGAAACCAATTATCAAATCCATGTAATTTAGGCAAAATTCAAAAGAGGCCGTTCAAAATATGTTAACAATACGGCACATAAAGATCATGTGATCGATAACTATAATGGATCAATGTATTTACCTGAGTAGTTAGCTTAAGCAATTCTTACCAGTTGCTTTGAGATGTTGAATTAAGTGAATTGTTTCTTGAATAATGAATACATTCATCAAGCTATACTGTCATATGTTTGCATAAGAGGTTTTGTTTTTAATAATACTGTTGTTTTAATTTCTCATGTCTTGTGTTAGTCAACAACTTGTCAACTTACATGCTACTAATTATGTTACCAGAAAACAGCATGGCTTGCTATGTTCTACATGTGTATACCGACTGGGATAGCAGTGGGCTACGTCTACGGTGGGCTGGTAAGTCTTATGCTATAATCTGTTTCTCTTCCTTTTTAGTTTTGCATCAAGACGTTCAGACTGAGTAACAAGTGCATTACAGCATAACTTGACTTGTGATGTGTTCTCTTTTGTTGAAAATTATCTTACTTCTCATCAGGTTGGAAATAGTCTGCACTGGCGCGCTGCTTTCTGGGGAGAATCAATTTTGATGCTTCCTTTGTTATTCTGGGCTTTGTGATAAAGCCACTAGAGCTAAAAGGTGTGGTTCTATTTTGTATATTTGTTTTTGTTACCGGAGTAGACTACACTGCTATTTGTATAAAATGACGATAATTTGGTACTCTGTGATCCTGAATTTCTTCCATTCGTTTTTTTTTGGGGGTGGTCGGGATTTGTTTACCAGGATTTGCTCACAACAAAAAGACAAAAGAGTATGGCCCAATGCTCAGTCCAGACCTTCAAGATGAGACAAGTACGTCCTTCTTTATCATTTTTCATTTGATTAGCTATCTCTTTTCTCTTCACTTAGTTTGGTCCAAGAAGGATTTTTTGTTTTTGTTTTTGTTGTCTTACACTATCTCTGTATTCAAAAGTGCTCCAATGCTCTCCCAATGGTGAAAAGCACAATTTTGAAAGCAAATTGAGGGCCTGGTTTGTAACCACCCACTACTCTACTAACAGTACTGCTTTAAGATTTGTGCAATTTATTTTTTGGGACAGTATAGAAGCACTACTACTCCATTTGGTTCTGATTACAAGAACTGACTGTTTCTGTACACTGATGCACTTAAGGAGTCAAAAGCACTTCAAATAACATCTGCCAAATTCAAATTTCTCTGCACTCTTGACTCCTTGTATATCTCTGTGTGTTATGCTAAACTTTGAATTACAGAGCTGCTTCTGTGATGAGTTGAACCATGATAGTCTGCTTGACATTCATAATCTTAACATTTTCATTTGAAAAACAACACAAGGACAATACTGATTTTTTTTCTCAGCATGCTGACTTATTTCAACTTCCCCTTATATTTGAAATGCAAAATAGCAACTAACTTTTTTTAGGGAAGAAAATATTTACTAAGTTGCAATTGTGTATTGTATCCTCGATGACCTTGTTTATTTGCTTAGGGCTTGTTGCCAAGGGCTACTTTCGTTGACATTTCTAGATATAGCATCATACTGAGTTGAATTTGCCGCCTCCTGGCTTCCAGGGTGTGTAACTTTGCAGGAGCTCAAGCACTAGGACACACACCCTTATTCAATAGCTCATTTGTTTATTCCATATTCCAGATAATAACGGGAAAAAGCAGGCAGGAATTGAGGACCTGGCACAAAAGCTTCCACAAAAAATTTCCATGTAAGCACCCCCCTCCTGAAATCTTTTTTCTTTTCTTGTTAGATTATTGTCTTATTTCTGTGTTTTATACCTTTATATAGTAAGTTTTCCTGTTGATCATGTAGGCAAAACTAAATGCTGTAGTTACTTAATTGATGTGCAGACCTATTGCAAATAGTAAGCCTACTGACATTTAAAAAAAATCGTTTGAACACTTCTCATTTTCATCATGCAGCTCTAGTTTCGGGGAGAAAGTTATGACTGAAATCGGTCACTTCGGGAAAGATATGAAAGAACTGCTAAAAGAGAAAGTCTATGTTATCAATGTCTTAGGTCAGATCTCCTTTCATATGTACTCTGTTATTTTATGAGTTGTTCTGTTTTTATGCTTTCCAGAGAAATTTATATGATAGCTAGGTTGTTGTCTTGTGCGCCTTACTGCCTTTTTTGTGGAATTCAACACAAGGTTTTTAAATACTCCGATCTTGGCCCTGCTATTGTCCTGTTGAAACTCAGCTTTATTCTAGTGGATTATACTTCATTCCTGAATATCGGAGAAGAATATTTTCCATATATAGAATACATTTAAATGTAGTTGAACAACTTGTTGTTTGATCCACTTCTGTTCTCTCACTTAAGTCCAATCGGTTCAACTTTTGTTGTTTGATTCGGGATAAAAATGTGGCTCTGAATCCATAGGTTAAACAAGCATGTCATATTAGTCGCATCTTTAGCAATTTGCTGCCCAAAATCATTTTAGTTTTCACTATCTATCTAATGTCCTAATTGGCTAATTCCTTATTTTTGTAACATAATTATATCTTGCAACAAGCATTCAAGTGTCTGGACTCCTCCGGTTCTTGACTCTCATTTTGTCTAAGAGCAAATAACATAGCCAACAACTGCTTTTGAGAAGAAAGTAAAATTCTTTGCTAAATAATTCCCAGCAAATCAAGGTAAGGATGCTGTGGCTGGCTCTGGATTCTTCATTCATCAAAATTCAAAATCTATGGCAACACAAGGTTCTCAGGTGGCACATTGCTTTGAACGGATCTTATAGTAATAAATGTCTTTCACATCGAAATTTGAAGTTTGAATTGATATATGAAATATATTTCATCTTCAAGTTTCGTACGAAGTATATTCTTCTATTTAGGATTGGAATTCATTTGACTGCCATTCCAGGTTATATCGCCTACAACTTTGTCATTGGTGCCTATTCCTATTGGGGCCCTAAAGCTGGTCAGGATATCTACAAGATGGTAATTCCTTGTAGTCTTTTACTACTGATGCATAGGGCAACATGCCCTGGCGTATGGTTATATGTCAATTATTTTTTGTTTGGTTACCTCTTTTCCAGATATGTATGACCGTAGTATTTCTGTATTTTCTTATATTAATAAGTCATTCTGTTTGGCGTCTATATAAAGTTCTAGTCCTCTAGTGTAGAGTAGCATAAGCATAGACGTACCACAATATTTTATAGTACCACACTTTAATAAGTTGACATTTCACATTGAACTTTGTCATACCAGGCCAGTGCAGACCTAATGTTTGGCGGAATAACAATAGTGTGTGGAATAGTTGGAACCCTCGCAGGGGGTTTCATCCTTGACAAGATAGAGTCTACAATTTCTAATGCTTTCAAGGTAAGAAGCAACTTTACAAAGTAATATTTGCATTTGTCTGACTTCTGACATTGTACTTTGAAAAAGATTCAGCTTGTGTCCAATTGAAAGGTATGTTTGTCAAATAGCTGATGGTGTGTGGCTGTTCCTGTACTGAGTATTCTATTAACATGGACATTCACCATCCCCTAAGTTTATGCTTTCACATTGCTTTGATTTATTTATTAATGATCTAGGCTACTAACCCCCAGATCTTTGTGTTTTTCTTTGTTTGAGATGTAATTATTAGTTAACGTGCTGTTCCTTTGAACATGTGCCTAGGATTAGTTCTTTTCATTGCTTGCTTTGCCTTTTGTTCTTTAGCAGAATGACACTAGTACCATTAAGTGTGTAAGGCCAATTTTCTTGCTCGTAAACCAGCCAACGGGATATTGAATGTAGGTGTATCATAACAACTGAGTAGTATATGCGAGTCATACAAGTCTGGAGCAATGAAGCTAAAGGAAGCTGTATATACTGCTTACTACCATCATAACAACTGTAGTTATGCTATGCTTACTTCCATTCATGAGAATTCTTTTCTTGTAGTTTCTTTCTGGTGCGACTTTCCTAGGGGGCGATATTTTGTTTCAGTGCCTTTTGTTTCAAGAGCCTTTATGGATTCATACCCTTCTTTTCAGTTGGGGAGCTCTTGGTTTTTGCAACTCAGGTAAATTACTTCCTTCAGTTCACAATTTTCACATCACTCTAAATTCTGACTTCTATTACATAGCTGAGCTCTGCAATTACTTCCTTCGGTTCACTATTTTCACATTACTTTAAATTCTGAGTTTTTTATTGCTATTTGAAAATAATTTTTGATGTTCATCTTGTTTACCGCTTCTGAAGATCTTTATGTTGAAAGTAATTCTTGTTTCTGTGTGGGTACTGGATGCAAGAAGAACAGTGTTTTTTATGCAAAGTTGCTTCTATTTTTATATACTTGTCATGCTGATAACTTTGAAATGCTTATCACTGATAAGCATTTCAATATATGGCAAATGCACTCATGTACCTAGTTAAGTATGCACATATACTTATTTGTTGAACTTGCAGGCCCCAGTAAACTACATATGCCTTCATTGTGTGAAACCAAGTTTGCGGCCGTTATCAATGGCTATGTCTACTGTTTCAATCCATATATTTGGTGATGTACCTTCTTCACCTCTTGTTGGGCTTCTTCAGGTACTTGTTCGTTGTTTTTATCCACATTGAATCTTAGTCAAAAAATTACTTGCTCAGCAACTTAACTGCCCATTTGCCCACTGCATAATCAAGATTAGGTCCATTCCTTTAATGTTAAACGAGATTGGCCCTTGTATTGCATATTTTTTTGATACATGGATTTTGTCATAGTGCATTTTATGTACATCTCAATATTTCTGTGGCCTCTATTGGTGCCTGGCGGATCTTGATGCATTATAGCATTTGAATTGCATGGAACACCACCTGGATGGTGATTACTTTCGAGTATTGCTGCATCATAGTTTCTTACTTTGTGCTTTTACTGTTTGAACTTGATGCAGGACAAAATCCATAACTGGAGAGCAACAGCGCTTACATTGACATCCATCCTGTTCCTCGCAGTTATATTTTGGTTTATTGGTATGTTCTCTTAGTATAGTTATTACAACTTCATAAAGCCATGTTTTCACATACTGATTATTAAAAGACTACATAAAGATTGCCACTCTAGGAGCATTGTACTGTCTCAACCTCTTGAGACTCCATCCTGCGTATACGTCCCATGCATGCTAACTAGGAAACCAAACCACCATTTTTTATCTGAGCCAATACCATGCCTTAACATGTGTAGATTGAATATGCTTATCTTATAAAAAAAAGTGTATTGTCATGTTCAGAGAATGAGATTAATTTGATTTCCATGAACCGAGCAAAATTAGCTACTTCAAGGGTCTAAAGCATTTTTGAGCTCCCTTCTGTAGCAAATCTTTTAGGCTCGTTAGTTGTTACAGCCAATAGAATAGGTACAACGAGTCCAATGAAATGCAGGCATCGATTATGAGCAGGGAATGATATAGTCGGGAAATTTAAGGGCGCGGGGAGAGTGATGGTATGTAGAAGTAATTAACGTCCATTATTTGTTCACTAGTACTAAATGAACAGAAACATATGAATAGTGCACGTGTTCTGTGCCAACTGACCACGGTCAGTAATGCATTATGGTTGGATTTGTAGTAGTTAACTGAAGCTGAGTATATTCTCTCTTTGCAGGCATATTTGTCCGTAGCGTTGATCGTTTCAATGAACAGAGTGAGCATGGTCTTCCTGCCGCCGAGAGATCAAACCTCAGACCATTGCTTGATGAAAACGACGGGACACGCACGTCCGAGTAATCGATCCTTGTCCTTTCTTTCTTAGCCGGATTATTTCCGTCGTGCCAGCAGCATGCGAAATGTAAATTTGCATGTGCATTGGATGTACCTGTACATACAGAAAAAAAGGATTCTTTACGTCGTGATCCTCTCGGCTTTCATGTACAGACTACAGATACTGCAACAGAGAATCGGAATTCCTTGTATGTATCACGTTTGACATGTCTTACGGTGTCACTTGGTTGATTAGAATATTGCAACACACAGTTTTTAACTTTTTGAAATTAACGCACAGTTTAGAAGTGTTCTTTTTCTTATGTAACGCACAGTTTATCATCTAACGGTGAGCAACAATAGCTTCTTTTTTTCTCCCCATCTGCGAGCTTATCGGAAGTACACAATAAATTAGCTGAGCTAAAAAAGGTAAATGTACATAGAATTCCACACCCATGCCATGGTCCCAATCATTTCCAAACGGTTCGTACATTTGGTAGATCAGTGGAATAAAAACCATGCTCAATTGCTGACTGGAATGGCGTTGTACCATGCACAAGGGTTGTAGCACGATCATGACGCAGAACCACCAAGGTGGTCCAGGCTGGGCGCAACTGCAACATGTCGCGTCTGGCGAGCCGTCAATCCTCCCGATGATCCAGTTGCACAGTCCCGGCTCCACCAGCATACCAGATCACCACACAGAGGCAACACAGCTACATGGGTCATCCATGAACAGCTGCGTACATGTCCACATACCACTACCCAACTTGCTACTGGATCATCGTCGACAGTATCTCACCATTTGCTGCATGCATATCAGCTTGGCTTTTCGAGTGAAAATGACCTCCTATGTAGCTTGGTCGTCATCAACCAGACTACCAGTGTACCAGCACATATGCAAGTCTTGTTCTTGGTTTTTGCATACGAACTTGTACCGACGCCGATGGTAAGCAGCGGAAGGAGAAAATCCGGACCTCATTCTCTGCAGTCCAGTTATTTGTTTCACCGGCTATGGCTTAAATAATCTTGTATCCCTACTGAGTGATGACATAGTTGACGAAAGTACGATGAGTTCATGTCCTATGCTGGTAGCTAGTTTTCCCGTTTGTAAAAGACCTACAGGCTCAAGCTCAGCATGTGCCCTGCCCCATGTACAGTGCACAGTGCTGCCTGCACAGCACTACTGCTGCAGTGCTCCATGCCTGTCCCTGCAATTCTACTGTAATGTGTAGACTCTAGAACGAAACGCTAAAGTTCAGGCACCCGCAATCTATTTACCTCCCAATAATTGCATAGAGAAACTCCTGAAAGGCTGAAACCTCATATTCATTTGTTCATACTGCAGATGGTATATCAGCCAAAAATGATTAGAGTGCCTTTTATTCAGGCCAATGTTTCGGCAGTATCCTCGAAAAATATTTTCACCAGGACGACAGAGCGAATTACTTGCAAACCAATGTATAGTAAGTTCAACTGTCCATTTTTCTGACATCAACCCCCGAAATATGTAATGACTTTACTATCCAACCATAGGCGTAAACTAATCACACGTCTGGTAATAAGTAAAAAACGGTATTCAGTATTCAGTAGGACAAAAAAGCACAAAAAAGAAGCAGATAAAACTCAAACTCCTTTATAAATCTTTCCACCCCGAGGGGCCAAGAGGACAAGACAAGGCCCTATCCATCCCCATCACCTGCCCACACATCTGTGCACCACCACCCGCACGAAAGCTATCAGCAGCCATGGCCTCTCGCGACGTCGCCACCTTCCAGGTCTACCGGCCCATGGCAATGCCAACGCCGACGGCACTGCCCCAGATGATGGCAATGCCGTTCACGGCCGAGGCCGCGGACGCCGTGGTGCCAGCGCCAAGAAAGGCCGGGGCGGCACAGGGCGGCAAGGACCGGCACAGCAAGGTGAACGGGCGCGGACGTCGTGTGCGCATGCCGATCGTGTGCGCGGCGCGCGTGTTCCAGCTCACCCGCGAGCTGGGGCTCAAGTCCGACGGCCAGACCATCGAGTGGCTCCTCCGCCAGGCCGAGCCCTCCATCCTCGCCGCCACCGGATCCGGCACCACCCCCGCCGTCTTCTCATGCTCCTCCGCCCCCTCCACCGCCGCCGCCTCCCTCCTCGGAAAGCGCCCGCGCGAGGACCTCGAGGCGCGGTCGTTCTGGGAGGCGCTGCAGGCCCGGCCCGTCGCCTGGGGCCTCTCGCCGTCGCAGGAGGCGCAGGCATACGCGTCGGTGGCGCAGTGACGCCGCCTGAACCTCCTTTCCGTGCTCTCCGGCGCCTCGAGGCGACCAGAGGAGGAGTCTCGGTGCCTGCCGCAGCTTCTGTACGTGATTGCATGCGCTGACCGCGCGTGGTTAATTCTTGGAACCAGATGTTCGTGCTGTTGTGTGGCTTGCCCTACGTACTTTCTCGTTTACTTTAATTCGTGCTCCTTTGCGTGCATTGTGTGTTTGTTTTGCGTGACTTTTCAATGTGATCAGAGATTCGGAGGTAGCAATTGTAGATACAAGTCCTTAGATCTTACTCCATTCGTCGGGTTTATGCGTGTCCGTGTTACACTCTGTGCCACTGCCATGATGTTCTGTCGTTCTGTGCTGTGACGACTGATCTTCTTCGACACAGTGCTGGTGTGTTACTCTTGTATGGCTCGATTAGTTGTTGTTTTGTTTCAGCAGAAATTTCTCGATCTATTAGGTCGCGCGTTGTTGGTCATGGACTTGTAAGCACAACTTGTTTTGCTGATGTACTGCAGAGAAAGGCTGGTGAGATTGGCTTCTGCACGCAGCTAAGGAACAATGATGAAGCATCCCATTGCGCATCATTTCACGGCGGGCTACACTTTCCTGCAAAACAATGATATAGTCCATGTTTAGTAGATTTACTTTAAACATGAGTTGCTTTTATTTCTGCACTGGGGCAAAAGCTGCTGCTCCTGCTCTGCTCTGCTCTGCTACGGCCTCTGCCAGTTTGCCCCTGAAAGGTTCAGGCTGTTTTCTCTGGCCATAATTCGTGTCAAGCTGTAGGTCATTTGGGCAGGAAAGGTGCCCTACCTTACGACCATGCTTACAGAATACAGATCTCTGCACGTCAATGGTTTACGCTGCAATCCTCGCAGATTTCTTGAACTGTTAGCGCTTTTACCACATAACAGACTAGTGCATAATAGTAGCAATACGGCACAAAGTTTTCTTTTGGCGACTGAAGAGACATGCTCTGTGATGAGACGGAGAAACCGCTGCTGGCACCAACCTGCTGGCTGCTGGCTGGCCTTGGCATCCGGCTGGTTGGTGGCAGCCAGCTGCATGGTTTGCTGTGAGGTCTCTGGACTGGAGCCATGCGTAACCAGGAGCTTCTCTTGGGGCTTGGGAAAAGATCTGTAATATCCGTTGCTATCGTGCACTCTTCTGGTCTTGCAGTGGGACGTGTCGATATATAGGTGAAATTGCCAGCAGAGAGGAGCGGGACTCAGCTTCCTATTTCGATCGAGTCGAAGGCCTGCACATGTAGTATCGTCTGGGACTCTTGGTGATGAAGGAAACATGACTCAGTAGAACAGGCAACGTGCACTACTGTACATGATGTAGGTAACGTGAGTTCATGGCAAGTATGCTTCTTCCGAAGCAACACATAAATGACGAATTTGAAGCGTTATTATAAAACTTCTACTATGAAGATAGCTCAGTTGGGACAGCGTGAGACTGAAGATCTGAAGGTTGCGCGTGTTCGATCCATGTCCACCGCATTTTTGGTTACTATTGTTTTTATGACCATTCCTTTTAAAAAACTTACGGTCATCTGCAGATGGTCTGGTTCTAGTAGTAGTTCATCTTGAAAAGTCACCACTGCCAGATCAATTGTTGTCGTGTGTTCCAGCACCAATCTTATCCACAGCTGGATGGTTTTAGGTCTCTTTCGGAACGCAAAAATTCAAAAACACAGGAATAAAAAAATTAAGTGTCATGTTTATGGATTCTTATAAAAATAAAAAATACAGGAATTTTACAAGGTTGTTGTGTGGATGTTCTACAGGAAGAAAACGTTTCTTGATTGGAGAGAGAAGAAGAAAGAGAAATACTCATCTCGTCTTGGACATCTCAAAGGAATTTGGACATGAAGTTTGAGCTCATGTTTAGAATCCTCCAAAATACGGAGGAAAGAAAATTTTCCTATAGTATCTTATACTCCGTATGTCCACTCTTACAATTCAAAAGGTCTCATAGGAAAAATTCCTATAGAATTTCAATCTCATAAACTTTCTATAAAATCCCTTTGTTCCCAATGAGCTCTTAATCTTTTCGTCCATTTCAAGGGCAACTGTTATACTCTAGTTGTCAAGATTCACACTCACACCCAATGAAATCGTGTTTGTTCGCAAAGTGTGTCAGCCAATACAAAAACTGAACGCGACGGAGATACTACACTACAGCCAAGAGCCAACAGGGATGGTTACTTCAAAGTTAGCAAGCAACTACGGAGTGTTTGAGCATAGCTACGCGGAGTTGCGGGTGTAGTCGAAACGATCCTCGATGATGCAGGAAGCGGGCGCGAAGGGGTTGGAACTTCTGCTGCAAGGCGTCCCGAGTCGGAACATTCAAGTGGATTTCGGTAGTTCCTGTCCTGTCCGTGCAATGGAACTCGTTTTCTTTTCAGTTCTGTTTTGTCTTTCTACTAACTTTTGGCAGTGCTGCACGAGTGACTTCTTCGGGAGAAAAGCTTGATGACATTGCCTCTGCAGCCTGCACTTGCAAAAGTTACTCTACAGTGACGGAACTTGACTGGATGTTAAGCAGGGACCAATGAATATTGTGTAAAGAGCTAATTCATAGCTTGATTAAATATTTAAACAATGTACGTAATATCAATCATATGAATTCTGATTTGGAAGGAGGGGCCAGGGTGCCCCAATGTAGCTCCGCCACTAGTGCTCTTATCTACATGAATTGACCATTTTGATTCGTCAAAAAGATGCACTCTAGTAATCTAGCAAGAATTTTGTTTTTCTAGGAAAACGGCAGGGTAATTTAGCAATAATGAAACACTCCTATATGATAGTTCCGCACGAATTCTCACACATGTGATGGCATGCATGATTCACACAGGTGAGTGCGTGAGGTGGTGAGGGCACGAGCAGACATCAATCTCAAACTGTCAATGCTGATTCCTGCAGCTATGAATGATCTGGCGCTAATTTGTCTTGCGGCCGTACATACAGCCGACCCCAGCGCCGGCAGCCAAAATCAGCACGACGGCAGCGCCTCCGGCCGTCCGGCCCGCTCGTGGGCTGAATTTACATCCCATCGCTCGTGGGCCGAAACCTCGAGGGCCTTCGCTCACCATAACCTCAACCCACCTCCCCCAACTCTCCGTCGACTGGCGCCGCACCCACACAGCTCTACTCTCCTCCATCGAAGCGCCGCACCCGCATCGTTCCCTGACCCTAGTCTAGCCAGCGACTGACGCAGGCAGCAGGGACGGAGCCGCGGCGCCTCGCCGGCGGAGGCCGGAACAAGGCGTGCGGCGAGCCGGTGAGCAGGCGAGGCGGCTAGAGGCGCGCCGCACGGGCAGGCTAGGGGTGCGGCGGCGATTGGGCGTGGGTCGTGCCGCCGTGGGCGGTTAGTGGCCAACGGTGAGCATGCTCTGGGCATCAGATGCTTTTATTTTGGTTGCGGGCTATTTTCAAAAACAGAGCTGCCTTTTTGCTGACTAGATTATCCTTCCAGCAGATTTAAGTATACTTACCTAATATCTGTTTGGTATTTTGCTCTTGCCTTTGTAAGTGTGCTGAGGCATCTGAGCAAGGTCGACTACTTGTTTGATAAAATGTAAATCTGGAATTGTTTTTCTAAGAAAACAAGGAAGGCTCGATGAGTAATTTAAACTGAGAACTATACTAATCCACACTTGTGTACTGCTTCCAAATATATTACCTAGTAAATTGTACGTGAAATATGCAGTGTAACCATCTTGCTTTATACAAATTCCTGAAACTTGTGTTAAACTAAGGATCCAGTGAGTGAAAGTTGAAATTTGCTGGCCAGGTATTGTGATGTTAATCACTCAACTCGTCCGTGACTAGTTTTGGTCGCATGTACGCCTTTTGTCTTGTCAACGTTTTGGAAATTTTATGATTTATGATCAACTGAGAACTATACACGCTGTCATAACTAAGATTTAGTCATGTATCTGCCACGGAGCTCGATCTCGGCCCAGGCCAAACTTGGTTGATCTTGCAATAGTTCTGTTAATGTCATGCTAATAACTATCGTTTATGCGTTCATAGAAAATTGTCGTTTGTGGCTCTCAACTGCCTATGAGTAATTGCAGGCAGTGCATGGCGGTGACACCACATCATCGGCTATATGAATTCGCTAAGGCTGCACTTATCAAAATATTTGCATTTCCTTATGCCACGGTCTGTTATATGCTCCTCCCTTTCCTCATCTTCAATTCATTCTGATCAGTGAACAACTCAGCAGCAGAAACCTGATACTGGCTGTCTTTTACCTGTTGTAAAATGTTGAAGGTCTGTGACATGTATTGCAATGGTGGAGCTGATACAGACAAGTGGGGTGATGCCCAAATTGGTCACTACATAGGAATTGGTAGGCTTACTCACTCTAACATGAGGCCCTTGTTGGCTACTTTCTTTAGACTATCATCACGTTAATATGATCAGCCTACTGTTTTCTATATTAGATGCTTCTGCATTGGCAATAAGTGATGCTCGCGAGCTTTGGGAGAACAAATGGAAACCTTTCTCCACTGAGTTCATCGAGTTGGACCCTTCCGCTGTAACCTCCTTCCCATCATGGCTCCATCCCTTCTTACTTGCACACAAACAGATCGACACATTAGCGCTGAGTTTTCAGATCTGACAGTAATGATGGTTTGTATAACAGGATGACTTTGAAGCTCAGTTGCAAGAAAAGGGTATCCAAGCAGATATAGTTTGCTGTATGCAGCATTTACAGGCGAGTTGGTTATTCTCCACCTCTCGGATATGATATACTTTTGAGCTTTGCTAATCTTCACAGTTTATCCATGTCGAAAGATAGTTATGCTTTGAAAGTGAGGAACAAGCAAAGAAGCTTCTGAATAACGTATCATCATTGCTCAAACCTGGAGGCTATTTTTTTGGCATAATTCCTGATTCATCTACAATATGGTAAGGCCCCTCATGGATTTGTTGTTACATACTTACATCTCAATGTCTTTTTTCTGGTGCTGTTATTTAAACAAAACTTATAAGCCTGGGCTTGCAACTTTACTTTAGTTACTATCCAACCTTTAATATACTTTCTCTAATTTAAATTTAGCTTGAATACCTCTGTTCTGAGTCTTTCTGAGTTGCATGATATTTTTAATTTTGTAGGACAAAATATCAAAAGAATGTTGAGGCTTCACATAATAAGGGTCTGAAGACTGTTCCAAATAGCATTCGCTCGGAGAACTATACAATTACCTTCGAAATCGAGGAAGAAAAGTATGAGCTCAACTTGTGTATCTATATACATCTGAAAAGGTTCGTTATCTTGAGGGATCACATGCAAAATGGTGCAGGTTTCCTTTCTTCGGAAAGAAGTACCAACTCAAATTTGCAAACGAAATGATGTTTGAGAATCACTGCCTGGTCCACTTTCCCAGCCTTATGAGGTTATCATTTCCTCATTTATTTCCATCGTTTTGTTGTATAGCCTTTCTTTCCTGTCAACTCCAACAACTTGGGTCACAGGGTTTTCACAATATTAAAATATGTTGGAACAGATTAGCAAGGGAGGCTGGACTTGAATATGTGGAGATCCAGAATTTAACTGAGTTTTATGATGACAACAGGTGCTCGTATCTTATTCGATCTCTGCTATTTCCTTGAAATCATTTTATAGATGATGCCTCATATTAATATTTGTTGTCTATTTGCATAAGACACTTCATTTGTACTCTCTTGTCCAAAGAATGTAATGCGATCACTAGACTAACAAATGGTGGACATATCTGATGGTTTATTTTGGTTCTGACTGACTTCCAGAACACAGTTTGCTCCAATGCTTGGTAATTGTGGTGCCAGTTTGGTGGATCCTCGTGGAAAGCTCGTTGCTCGTTCCTATGATATTTTAGGTGGTGTACCCTTTTTTTTTCCTGCATTGGGTTCATTCTAAATCCCAATTTGCTCAGTGCTTTATCTGATATCTGCAGGCTTGTATTCTACTTTTGTATTCCAGAAGCCTGACCCTGATGCAATACCACCTATTGTAACACCCGACTTGCATGGTGCTGATAACGCTCATGAAGAGGTCTGCTTGTCCTTACCAAGCAGCTGCAGCTTTTTGTTTTCACTTTGAATGGACAATATTGGTTACCTCACCAAGCAGCTGCACATTTTTGTTTTCAGTTTCACTGGACAATATTGGTTAACACTCGTTTGAAACAGCAGGAACGGCTCTGGCAGCAGCAGGTGGCAGTGGATGATGGGAGGCGCTCACAGGCAGATGTGATTCCCATGGATCATGAGAAAGGCATCCTGGGTCCGGGACCTGCAGACATGAGGCTTTAGTTTGCCAGAGATTCAGATGTAGATGTGAACTTGTGGTAATGAGACGCTCCCTCAGTTGGTGGTGCATGCTAATGCTCTGTTTATGCTGTGACCTTCGTGGTTCACTAAATTGATCGTAAGCTCACCACAGATGGTTGACGCAAGATTGGATATTCGTTGAATTCCACCAGGCCAATTTCTATGTGTGATCAGCAGTGTTGCAGTTTTAAGGTATTGTATATCTAGAGGATAAGCTTGTCTTTTCTTTTCTAGAGGATAAACTTAAGTTGTGTGCACTTTGTCTAACATGACTTGTAAAATTTAGTGTTAGTTTCCTTCGAAATAATACTAGGGTGATTAATGGATTTGCTAGTTTCTGTGCTCTAATGATCTGGGATTAGCCCCTTGGGCAAAATTGTGTATTGTACCTAAAACTGATTGAAGTAGCTCAAAAAAAATTCTGGAGACTATCCGTAGGAGCTAGTCCCCTATTTGCTTTTGCTCTAATTCTCAATTCTGTGATATGCCACCGAATATGTTATCACCGTGTGACCATTTTGCCCTATGGTATTTGAGTATAGTCTTGTTAGTCTGGGTGGTGCCTAATCGACCCGATTTGAGCCTACTAACCAACGAAGAGATGTACCAACACTCACCCAACTTGATGTCCTCGGTTAGCAACCTACCTGACAAGTCCAATAGGCCAAGACGCGAGCGGCGGCCCAACCATAAGTTTACTGGGGCCGCAGATATCCTACATGTTCGGGCCCAGTGGGGAGTAGGTGGTGTTGCTGGTATAAGCGTGTGGAGTAGGTATGTGTGAGTTATCCCGGCTAGGATCAGAAGGCATCCGGCGGCGGCTGAAACTTGTATCTGTCTCTCTCTCTCTCTCTCTCTCTCTCTCGAACTGTTTCTTCTTCCTTAAGCAATTCCTGTAATCGGCAGCACCAAACAATTCCTCCCTGATATTGAGAGACAGTGAAGTGAGTACCTAACACGTGGTATCAGAGACCATCCCACCTTCCTTCTGCAATCTGGAGACGCGCAAGCAGGCGAGCGATCGCCAGCACCTGTTCGCCACCATGGATCTGGTGCTCAAGGAGTACCTCGACAAGTTCCAGGCGAACCTGACCAAAGCGAGCGATGAGACTCGCGCGGACATCAAAGAGATCAAGGTACAACTCGACAACCAGTCGGCGCAAGTGGAGGCGCTAACGGCGTGGAAGCCCGATCTTGAAGCGCGCTTCAACAGGCTTCAGGAGACGGTGCATGTCCTGCAAGGCGCGTAGCCCTTCCTGGCTGCGGTGCAAGGTGGATCGGCGACCGCACCACTCACCGACCCCGCGGCGGGTGACACGATCCACGGGCCCGGTGGCCACGGCACGTCACACCTTCCACGGAGCACGTCGTCGGGGGATCAGATCCTACCGGCGGCGACTCCGGCCAATGGTACGCTCAATTTCCAGACCCCAATGCCTGCTCGTTTGTTCGATTCGTCTTCGGGGTCGGGATTCGTTTCGGGGCAGATCATCGCTGGCATGGGCCAGGCTTCGCCGTCTCTGAGTTTTCCCCCATTCTCAGGTGAAAATCCGAAACTCTGGAAGACTCTGTGTGAGCAGTACTTCGCTATGTTCCAGATACACGATGTCGGACCCCATATTCCGTAACAGAGAGTCTTAAGAGGAATCACTCGCTAAGTCGAAACGTCAACCCCGACCTCAACTCACGGGTGTCAAATCCGAGAGGAGTGGAGTGATATGGCTTCGAATAGCCCGAAACGTCAACCCCAAAGCTTACTCCGGCAAATCAATGTACAGAGCAGTAGGGTGATATGGTCTCCTCACTCTTTCCCACTGAGCCGGAACATCAACCCCGACCTCGTCCCGGTAAATTAATGCGCGGCTGGAGTAGGGTAATATAGTTCCCAACCTCTCAGTGGAGAGTCGCTTCACAGGAGTAATTCAACTTAATAACTCTATGTTAAAGACTCTGAAATCCTACCTGCATCATGCACTTCAAACATACACGCATTGTACACGATACAGGGGGAGAACAAACCAGTATCATAACAGAGACTCTACGACCGAAACTGCAATAATACTAGTTGTTCGGAAACTTAACAACATATACACAACCAAAAGTTATTTACACAGCGGAAGTTAAAGTTTGGCTGAGAAGCCTAAAGATAGGGCCAAAAGTGGCGGCAGAACCAACCAAGCTGCCGAACCCAGGGCAGGACCACTGCCCGGAATCACCAGCGACTAGTCGATGTCGGCGTCTACCTCAACGTAGAAATCCTCCGCTGCGGGGGTGGTTTCCTCTGCACGGAAATATTATCAACGAATGCAAGGTGAGTACAAAATGTACTCCGCAAGACTTACAAGGGAAATTAATAATAGATGCATCAGGTATCAAGAAGGGGCTATCTGTGGACTATTTTGCAGAAAGCTAATTTAATCTTTCACAATACCTGTAATTAGATTGAAATCCGTCTACTGGAATACTTTGCAAAGGAGATGAGCTGAAACTGCATAATAAACCTAAAGCAGACCATCGAACACGCAAATCCCTCGATCCTTCCTCGACCACCAGGGAGGAAGCGATCGCTAACCCACATCCTTAAAGTTGGCAAGTTTTAGATTAGGGTTATAGTTGTCTAATTCGACGCAGGTAATCACCAAGCTGTCCATAACCGCGGACACGGCTATTCGAATAGTTTAAACCCTGCAGGGGTGTACATCTTTACCTACACGTATCGATCGACTCCTAATGCCAATGCAATTTACACACTTTCACGAAGTGTGCTGGCGGAGGGTGATCGAACACAACCTTTACAATGTTTTCAACCTAGATATGAGCCGCCCTAATGGGCTAATCCGCGAACGACAGTTCGGTCGATACTTCGGCGCGGTCCCACTAGTTGTGTCAGGTGATACATCCCCGGTCCCGGACCGTGTGTAACCCTCACTCCTATATTGTTGCACCACACCACCTTCTCATTTTCCACGCACCTAAGTCACGAAAACGGCAAACTATGCGGCTCATTACCTAAGTCTAGACAAATTATTTGGTCGGGGGTGGCCCATATACACCCGTGTAGTAGTACGCAAAATCTTGGGTCAATGTACGCCGGAAACCGGTCCTTGTGGGATGAATGAGACAACCCACCACGCTCCGAGCATGACCTCTCGTCCAAACCCGATTGATATTAGTCAGGATTATTAAACCGTTCCCGGTGAACACCCACCTACCAAGTAACCCATCCAGAGTATTGTGTTTTGTCTGCCATCCCAGGAATTACGACTTTGCTCAACTAAGCAGGTCTAAGCATCATGAGCTATAATAGCAATATTACAACAAGTAATTCACTCTAAATAGGTTGGGAGGGTCGATGGTGTTGATTGAGCGACAAAGTAAGTTTTCATGCAACGGATAGGGTTCACACTTAGCATAAAATATCAGTGGAACGCATGCAATACGATTTTAAAAACAAATAGTAAGTTGCAAATAATGGGTTATCCTCAAGATGGTCAAAGGGGGCTGCTTGCCTTGCGGTTCAGCTACTATGTCCTGATCCTGCTCGGAATTGTACTCGCCGAGATCGTCCGATCCTATCGGAAAGAACGAAACACCGAACAGGCGCAGTGTGAACACCACGATGATGAACTTCAGCATGAGATGCAATGTATGCCATGAGCTAGAGGATTCGAAATGAAAACTAACGCAACTGGAATCAAGTTAATCGGAGTCCGGATGCGCAAGATATCGCGATCCGAAGACTTCCGAGGGTTCGGGGAAACCCTAAATAGAGTTTTTAGACATTTTCATCTTTTCTAGCATGCAAACATGGATAACAATGATATAATTGAGTAGCTCTCATTTTTCTGAACATTTTGATATATTATTTGCATTTTTCTGAGTTCAGATGAATTTTCTACGAATTTAACAAGATTTAAACTAATTTAAACCCCTTTGTTGTATTTTTCTCAGCAAAATAAAAGGAAATACTTTTATTACTCTGCTTAACCCTAGCTCCAGAGTATGACAGGTGGGCCCCTAGGTCAAATTGAGTCAACACTGACCAAGTCTATGACAAGGGGGCCCACTTGTCATATCCATTTTCCTTTTCTTTTATCATTTTTCTTAATTCTCTTGGGTGGGACCCAGCTGTCATTGAGACACTTTCAATCTACTCACTAAATGCACTGGTAGCTATTATTGGCTGACATCAATCTGTCGGATGAGATATGCTAGCAATCATTAGAATTAATAAGGGCCTTAATCACATACCACAATTAATACACCACTAAACATACCCTAACTAACCTATCCACTAACTAACCTAACAATTAACTAACCTAACTACTCCTAATAATCGGCCGGGAGGCCACTGCCTGGGCTCGGCCGACGGTAGCTCGGCCGGCGACGAGGAGGGCTACGGCGGCGGCCTTACCAGCGGCGGGAAACGGCGGAAGGGCGGCGAGGTGGGACGGCGGGCTTGGCCGGTGGTTGGGGCGGCACTGGACCGAGGCGGCTCGGGATGGGGGCGGAGCTCTGGGGCGAGGCAGAGCGGCACGGCGACAAGGCGGGGTCGGCGACGAGCTCGACGGCGGGTGGAGGCTCGGGGAGGCGGCGAGGTGCAACCGAGGGCGACGGGGACGAATCCGGCGACGGGGACGAGCTCCAGGGCGGGGTAGACGGCGGAGCTCCGGGGAGAAGCTCGGGGGCGTCGGCTCTGGTGGCGACGAGGACGGAACCGAGGCGGGGAGCTTGAGGCGGCGGAGGAGGCGAGCTGAAGCCAAAGGCCTACGGCGGGATGATGCGGAGGCGGGGCCGAGGCAGTGGAGAAGGGGCTCCGGCGGCGAGAAATCGGGGCGGCGGGGCGTCTCGGCGGCGGAAGAAATGGGGAAAGGGAGGGGCACGGAGCAGCCGAGAGAAGGATTTAAGGGGAGGGGAGAGAGGCGGGCGACCGAGGTGAGGTGGCGAGCGGGGCAGAGCTCGCTTGCCACGCGGCGGCATGGGGGAGCGGAGGTGGCGACCGGGAGAGAGAAGAAGGGAGGAGGGAGAAGGAGAAAGGGGTGCGGGCAGGCCGGGGGCGGGCCGGAGGGAGGAAATGGGCCGGGGGAGGGAGAGGAGGGCCCATGCGGGAAAAAAAAGGCCGGAAGGGAGGCCTGGCAGGGGGGGGTTGGAAAGGGTTTTAGATTTTTTTTTGATTCTTTTGCTTCTTTTCTCCTTTCCTTCCAAATTTGTTCAAATTCAAATAATTCAACATAAATTCTTTTGCTCTTTAATTTCCAGTGACTTCAAGCTTGTTCCAATTCAATAACGGTTCAAATCTATTTTGCAATTTCAAACCAATTAAAAACTTTTCCTTCTACTCAACTTCGAATTCAACAAATCTTTGATTTCTTTTGGTCCCTTTGGAATTTGTTTCACCAAGTTTAAATAGATTTGCAACCTCCCTTTGGATTTAAACTCTAGTTCAAACCTTAATTCAAATGATGCAATGCCATGATGCACAATCACTCGGCAACTTAAAATGGGGATGTTACACACGAATCCTATTTCGTTCCCATGTCAACACTGCACTTTACCGGTTCTGCGGCAATTTGGCTGCAATCGGTCCAGAAGAAGATTGTGGCCCTCGATTGGGAGTCATTTTGCACATTACTTTGCACTCGTTTTGGCCGGGATCGACATCAGCTGTTGATTCGGCAGTTTTACTCTCTGAAACAGTCGGGTGTAGTGTCTGAATATATTGAGCAATTCGAAACACTCATGAATCATTTGATATCATACTCTGACGCGATTCACCCATTGTACTTCTTGACGAGGTTCGTGGAGGGGCTACGCAAGGATATTCGCGCCGTCGTCATGGTCCAGCGTCCAGCGGACCTTGATACTGCTTGCGCGTTGGCTATCCTGCAAGAAGAAGTGGCCGACGGGCACCACGGAGCATGCTTTGAGCAGCCGGAGTTCTCGCCGTATACTGTGCGTGCGAGAATGACAGCTCCCCTGCCGCTTCCACCTCCCCCGCAACAAGCTCCGGTGACATCTCCAGCAGCTGATGAACGGCGTGGTACAGAGGGTGCGCGCGCCAACGGAGATGCAGCCGTGCGCGAGGATTATGTTTTAAGTGTGGCGAAAAGTGGGGACATGATCATGTCTGTCCCCCAACAGTCAAGTTGCATGTGCTTGAGGAGCTGCTGGATTTATTCAGCATGGAGATGTTCCCTGAACCAGTGCAAAGCGAACAAGTGTGGCAATTATCTCTGAATGCAACTTCAGGAAAAGAAGCACCCAGTTGCCTTCAGTTACATGGATGGCTTCAGGGACAGGAGGTGTTGATGTTGGTGGATTCTGGGAGCTCTGCATCTTTGTCTCGCAACAGCTACTGCACAAATTACAGGGAGCTGTGGACATGGACAAACTAGTTAGAGTTGCTGTTGCTAGTGGGTCACAGCTTAAGTGCACTCAGGAGATCCCCAATTGTTCATGGTACACTCAAGGCCATGGATTTTCAACAACGTTCAGAATAATTCCTTTGGGGGCTTATGATGTAATCCTAGGAATGGACTGGTTGGAGTATCACAGTCCGATGGTGATTGATTGGCCAAGAAGATGCATGCAGATTGAATCTGGTGGTTCTACTATAGTGCTGCAAGGGATTACTCCACAGGAACATAAGTGCCCACTGATGTCTAGCTTTCAGTTAGCAAGTTTAGAGAGAAATGCTGCAGTGGCTTTTACAGTTCAAATCTGTTACATTGAAGACGATGCTATGCTGGCAGGACTACAGTGCACTGAATTACCATCCGAATTACTGCAATTATTAACTGAATATGAGGATATTTTTGCTGAGCCTGAGGGACTACCACCTGCTAGGGCATGTGACCATAAGATCCCATTAATGCAGGGAGCTCAACCAGTGAATAGCAGACCCTACAGGCATAAACCTGAACTTAAAACTGAAATTGAGAGACAAGTGGTGGAGTTGCTTAGATCTGGGGTAATTCAGAAAAGTTCCAGCCCCTTTTCATCCCCAGCATTACTTGTGAAGAAAAAAGACGGCACCTGGCATCTATGCACTGACTATCGGCGTCTTAATGCTATCACAGTAGTCAGCAAATATCCAGTGCCCATTATTGAAGAGATTTTGGATGAACTTGCCAGAGCCAGATGGTTTTCCAAACTAGACTTACGCACAGGTTACCATCAGATTCGGTTAGCTGAAGGTGAAGCACCTAAAACGGCATTCCAAACGCATTCAGGCCACTTTGAGTACCGAGTTATGCCCTTCGGGTTAGCAGGAGCTCCAGCAACTTTCTTGAGGGCAATGAATGAGACACTTCAGCCGGTCCTACGCCAGTGCGCTTTGGTTTTCTTCGACGACATCTTAATCTACAGTCCCTCTTTTGCACAGCATTTGCAAGACCTGCAGCAAGTGTTCAGTTTGTTGAGGAAAGCTCAGTGGTATGTTAAGAGATCAAAGTGCTCGTTTGCTCAACAGGAACTGAGTTATTTGGGCCATACTATATCTGCGCAAGGGGTTGCCACTAACAGAGATAAAATACGCCAAGTGGCTGCTTGGCCAACTCCCATGTCAGTCAAGGAAGTGCGCGCATTCCTGGGGCTAGCAGGTTACTACCGACGTTTTGTGCGACAGTTTGGTTTGATTGCACGCCCCTTGACCAATTTATTGCGCAAGCATACACCATTTCAGTGGACTGAAGCCACTAACTCTGCATTTGAAGCTCTAAAATCTGCTCTCGTATCTGCTCCTATATTAGCACTGCCGGATTTCACGAAACCTTTCGTGATTGAGACGGATGCATGTGACTATGGGGTCGGAGCAGTGTTGCAGCAGGAGGGGCACCCCATAGCATATCTCAGCAAAGCATTGGGACCTCGCACGCGTGGTTTATCGACCTATGAGAAGGAATACTTGGCCATTGTTCTCGCAGTGGAGCAATGGCGTGCTTATTTACAGTTTTCTGAATTTGTGATCAAGACAGATTAGAGGAGTTTGGTACACCTGGAGGAACAAAGACTCCACACAACTTGGCAGCAAAAAGCATTTACCAAGTTGCTTGGCTTGCAGTATCGCATCTGTTATCGCAAAGGAACTGAAAACAGTGCCGCGGATGCCCTGTCTCGACGCCCAATCAATACAGACGCACAAGTCGCAGCTATCACAGCGTGTCAGCCTGCCTGGATGGAGGAAGTGGTGAAAGGATATGCCGCTGATCCAAAAGCTCAGCAACTTATCACACAACTGGTTCTGACTCCAATAGCCGGGGGGGGGGAATTCAGTTTGCATCAGGGGGTGTTGAGATTCCGTGGCCGTGTCTGGCTTGGGAATAACCTGAAACTGCAACACCAAGTCATGCGCGCACTGCACAATAGTTCAGTGGGAGGTCACTCAGGGTTCCCTGCAACCTACAGGCGCATCAGGCATCCGTTCGCTTGGCCAGGCATGAAATCACATATCCAAACGCATGTTCAGACATGCCAGGTATGCCAACAGGCCAAACCAGATCGTTCACCGTATCCGGGGCTGTTGCATCCTTTGCCAGTGGCCAAACGCTGTTGGGACATCGTTTCTCTGGACTTCATCGAAGGGTTGCCTACATCTGGACGCTATAAGTGCATCTTAGTAGTGGTCGATACCTTTTCCAAGTATGCCCATTTCTTGCCAGTCGCTCATCCATATACAGCTCAACAGATTGCTCAACTGTACATTGACAACGTGTACAAATTACATGGCATGCTGGAAGCTTTAGTTTCAGACAGAGATGCCGTCTTTACAAGCAAGGTGTGGCAGGAAATATTCAAGTTACAAGGAGTGGAACTGAAGATGAGCTCTTCTCACCATCCTCAAACGGATGGGCAAACAGAGCGCGTTAACCAGTGCTTAGAGACATATCTACAATGCTTTGTACACAGCTCACCCAAGAATTGGAGTAAATGGCTGGCTCTGGCGGAATTCTGGTATAACTCTACGTTTCATTCCACGCTGGGGAAGACTCCTTTTATGGTGGTATATGGTCAGGAATCGTGACAATTGGGAATCACTCCTGAACATGCTACTCCAATACCAGAACTCAACGAGTGGCTAGAAGAAAGACAGCAGATGCAGGATGTTCTTCGCCAACATCTAATGCGTGCCAAGCAGATTATGAAGCACCAAGCAGATAAGCACCGCTCTGTTCGCGAATTTCAAGTGGGGGATCAGGTTTTCCTGAAGTTACAGCCATATATACAAACATCAGTTGCCAGACGTGCTAACCACAAGCTCAGCTTCAAGTTCTTTGGTCCTTTCCCTGTGATCAGACGTGTCAATGAAGTTGCATATGAGCTTCAACTCCCAGAAGACTCTTCCATCTTTCCGGTCTTTCATGTGTCACAATTGCGCAGGGTGCTAACTCCAGGTACGAGTGCTTCTTCACACCTGCCTGCTGTTTCAGACATTGTTAATGTTCCTCTGAAGATTCTGGAGAAGCGCTGGCGACGGGGCAATCGCAAGAACCGCGAGCAAGGCCTGGTGCGTTGGCAAGATGAACAAGCAACATCTGACACTTGGGAAGACCTGGGGGACCTTCAGCGGCGTTTTCCTGATGCATTGACTTGGGGGCAAGTCGGCTCTGAAGAAGGAGGGGGTGTTAACAACCTACCTGACAAGTCCAATAGGCCGAGACGCGAGCGGCGGCCCAACCATAAGTTCACTGGGCCGCAGTGGATATCCTACATGTTCGGGCCCAGTGGGGAGTAGGTGGCGTTGCTGGTATAAGCGTGTGGAGTAGGTATGTATGAGTTATCCCGGCTAGGATCAGAAGGCACCCGGCGGCAGCTGAAACTTATATCTGTCTCTCTCTCTCTCTCGCTCGAACTGTTTCTTCTTCCTCAAGCAATTCCTGTAATCGGCAGCACCAAACAATTCCTCCCTGATATTGAGAGACAGTGAAGTGAGTACCTAACATCCTCTTGGACATGCTCCGAGGCTTCTCCAATTATCACCTCTACCGCCATGACAATGGCTGGCACGCCAGCCCGGCCCCAGTGGTCGTCGACGCGTGCTTCACCGCGCGGCCCTCGGACATCGTCGTCACCACGCTGCCCAAGTCCGGCACAACGTGGATCAAAGCACGCTACGCCACGGTGCACCGGAGAGAGCACCCCGTGGACGCCTCCGACAACCCGTTCAACACCTTCGGCCCTCACGAGTGCATCAAGTTCTTCGAGTACAGCTCGATAAGCTTCCGGACCCGAGGCTCTTCGCCACGCACGCCCCATTCGTGTCGCTGCCAACGTCCCTGGCGATGTCGTGCTGCAAGATCGTGTACGTGTGCCGCGACCCCAAGGACACCCTGATCTCGCTGTGGGACTTCACGAACAAATGCAGGGTCACAGAAGGGCTGGAGCCACTCTCTGTCCAGGACGCTGCCGATTTCTTGTGCGACGGTCGCCGTTCAGGCCATACTGGGACCATGTCCTCGGGGACTGGCGCGTGCACTTGGCATACCCCGAGCAGGTCCTCTTCTTCATAGGCGGGACCCTGCGGCACACGAGCGGAGGCTGGCGGAGTTCGTTGGACGCCCGTTCGGCGCGGAGGAGGAGGCCGACGAGTTGGACGCCGTCGTCAGGCTGTGCTCCTTCGAGCACATGAGCGGGCTCGAAGCGACCAAGGGTGGCAAGATGGAGCTCGTGATCGGCGCGGTGGAGAACAGCTCGTTCTTCCGCTGCGGCCTGGTCGGAGACTGGGAGAATCATCTGTCGCCAGAGATGGCACAGAGGATCGACGCCATCGCGGAGGCTAGGTTCAGGGGTTCCGGTCTCTCTGTGTAGCTAGCCAGGGCGTAACAGTATTACTCGATCGTGTTGGAAATGGAGCAATTTCTAACATTAATTTAATTATGAGATTACACAAGGATTAAACAACAAAGTTGTGTCTACAAAGATACTAACAACAATTAACAGACTAATAGTAAGTACAACGTAGATCAAGAACATATTCACTAACCATATTAGATTCAGACATAAGCCGCAAAGTATCATAATGGTAGCGCACGAATAATGATTAGTGACGAGGATCATTGACTAGTCGACTATATCACATGCCCTGATTTCTGCTTAAAGGTCTAAGTAATTGCTAGCTCCTGGGACTAGGACCAATTGTTCTGGACCAGGTACGATCTCCACCTAGTATCTAGGCTCAGGGGAAGCATGCAGATCGTTGTGAAGACCTTGACCAACAAGACCATCACCCTTGTCAAGTCCACGAACACCATAGACGGTGTGGAAGCTGTCATCTATGATAATCACCTGTAGACAAGAGGAGGTCCGAGAGGCTTTGCATTGAGTATTACCAACGGAGTATAGTATCTTCTGTGTCTAGGTTGTCAGGCCATGAAATTTGTCGTACGACTGCCTAACACTTTCATCTGTAAGTATCCTTAATCTAAGAGCTATTTTGTTAAATATCTTTACTCCTATAAAGGTGTCAATCAGTGGCGGCGGTTCGTATAGTTTTTTCTCCTCTTCCTTACTGTGGGATCTTCTCAAAATTTTGGCAAAACCTATATGCTCACGTCAAAACCTCAATAGATGCCCTCCTCATCTATCGACTACAAATTCAAAAATTCAAGTTCACCCAAAGTGCTACTTCCCACAAACAACTCCTGATTCTACCTGAGCCCAAGCTCAACCAAGAGTTGAGATGAAGCTGAGGGCGTGGCATGAAATATGATAGCAATAATTCGACATACTCAGTAATCCAGTTTTGTTATTCGTAGCAACACACTGGTATTTTACTAGTTACTAATAATAATACTAGCTAGCAATATCAACATCAATAGCAGTAGTAGTAGATGACTGTAGTTACAAAAAGGTTTTACAAAGTTTTAGAGATCCTAGTGGGAGAAAATACTTTCAAAAACGAATCTAATAATACCACTTTTGTGTCACATAACTAAAATATTATAAGACTACTTGTAAATCTTGGTATACGTGCACGCCTTACATTGTTGGACAGAGGGAGTATTGAACAAACACAATACTGGTGACCGCCGTAACCCGCCAGTAAATGCTATGACCAGAAGTAGAGCATGGATAATCTCAGCTTGAGAGTTCAAATTTACTCCATCCATCTCAGACATACATGTCGTATCTAAATTTTCAAAGTTTAAGATGTGACTATAAAAAATTTCTATGATATTTTATTAACAATCACAAAATCATAACCATAAGAAAGAGCGTATCAGTACGAATCCAATGGTATCGAATTTGTGGCACATAATCCACATATTATTAGATTAATTTTGGTCAAAGCTTGAAGTTGGAGAATCGAAATACACCTTATAGAAAAAGTTCGGTCAGTACGAATTCTTCAGCATAAAACTCAAATTGCGATTGCTAGACTGTGCTGTGTTGAACTTATTTTATAATATACAGCGAAATAATAGCCAGGAAAGTAAAAATAATAATTAAATGAATGATAAAATTTATAAAAACTTGTTAATAAATAGAATTATCATAGTCTACCATAATACCTAAATCTACTAGCTAATTACGCTAAGTGGGACATTGATAGTTTGCCGAATTAAACAAATGATAAAATATATAAAAACTAGTTATCATATCTACTGTAATACCTAAACATGAGGTTGAAGAAGAAGTCCCCGAGAAACAGGCATTGACAAAAGACGATGAAGGGGTCGACTAATATTTCGAGTACCGCGAGGAGAGCATTGAAGAATAGAAGTCATAGGATGTGTGAGACGAGTGATACAGTATAAATCTTTTGTTTACCAAGTAAAATCTGTTTTAAATTTTTGGTACTTTTAGAGAATTGGTTTGTACAATTTTATCTTGATATTTGATTTTATATAATTTAAAATATAAATTTGTAATAATAGATCGTTGTAATACTTCTGTTAGACTACTCTAATTAACTGTGAATGAAGTAATATTTTATTTGTAAAAAATTAAAGACTATAGCATACTAATAGGATCGATCCGATGCGCCATCTCTGTGTAATTGTCGTGACTGGTAGGTGGGCCCCAACCCATACGCAAAGAGATAAAATCTTTCGTAATTTTGAGTAAACAAACCTTTTGGTGTACGCGAACTAAAAGTTTGTGAAGTCATTGTAAATTCTTGTTTCTTGAATGGCGTCATGTCATGATCCACGTGGCAAAACCACCTCATTGTAAGGAGTTGTTTAATTTGGTTTTAGAAGCTAATGTTGTAAAATAACAGTTATTTACTTTAGAGGGTTAAGTGTGTACAAAGCCGAGGTTCAGGGTTAACCTGGACATATTATTCCTAAATGCACATTTCTTATTTGTATGTGGCCTGGGCCGGCCAGTCACCCAGAAGTAGCCCTTTTCGGTGCTCACGTGACCTGAACACGACTAGGCACTACTTTTGACTGCTTCACAACTATCACATGCGTGTAACCCAACACCCAAAGTTCGTCACCAAGAACAGAAAAAAGAAAAACCACACTACTAGGCCCCACCTTATTCAACATGCATATGCACGCTACGCACGCACCATCACGCACGCATGGAACTTAAACGGATGGCGCCTTCTTGAACACGACGACATGAACCGGCTCAGTCGCGCCCATGAACCACGTGCCCTTGTGATCTCTGAACACGCCCAGGTCTTGGCACGAATCCTGGCACGACATCAGCTTGTATTCGTGCAACTCTGCGCCACTGTACTTCTCGATGCGGAACGCGTTTTGCCTGCCGCTGGGGCTCGGATCCGTGACCGGACCGGTGATCACGTGCCGGCGGCCCGACAGCAGCTCGTTGCCGATGTGCCATTCGGTGGACTGCACGCACGTCGTGAAGGCGTCGAAGCGGATGCGGACGTCTGTCGAGAGGCGAACGATCCCGTCGGACGGCGGGGTGGCAGCGCCACCATGCGGAGTGAACCGCACGGGGAACCCCTCGCGGCGCTCGTTTGCCTCCTGCGCGACGAAGAGCGGGCAGGGGGGCCCGTGGGCTGCCATCGTGAGCCCCCCGCCGCGCCCGCGGTTGGCCGGGAGGACGTAGTAGCTCGCGTCAGCTCTCAGCTCGTGGCCGTCCGTGTCGTACACCGGCGGCGGAGCGGCGCTGCACGAGAGCGTGATGGCCAGGAGAGAGAGGATGAGGAGATGGAGACAACTCATGGCTGAAACCTAGGACTTGTGTTCACGGCACGAGAGGAGGCCTCGCTTGTGCTTCGTGTCTGTATTTATAGTGACGTGGAGTGGAGTCGCGCTGTTCTGGATTTGTACGTGATGTGAAGTCATGTTCTTCTCATCCGTGCATGCACTGGCCGCCAGTAAGTAATCAGTCACAACCGCGCATCCGGTGCCGATCTGTTCTGCAGAACTACTAGTACTAGTAGCCGACCTGGAAACGACATTGTGATCGACGGGTGGAAAATTCACGAACCTCTGCATTACCGCAATCAGACTGTGACAGTCACTCTCTATGTTTCACATGTTCCCGGCAGAAATTGTACCATGCAAATCAAGCGTTTGAATGTTTGCATACAAGAGCTTCCCACTCTCCTCGGGAGGCAAATTGGCTGTATCACAAGAACGAGAAACGGTCACTTTTTTCGGAAACAAGGTGGGTGTCTTCCGCCTCTATATTGATTGATGTACACAATCAAATACTATTAAATAAAAAATTATAGAGTTATTGTTTTCTAGAAAGGAAGATATCGATAAACAAAAATGATATATAATTCCTCATGTATCACAAAGTCTATTACTAGGTCATCACCTGTATCAGGCAAATAAGACCTGAGCTACTATCTCCAAACAGCTGCACCTAATAGTCAAAACTTCCAATACCTATTCCTATTAATGAATCAAGGACCACGTATGGAGCCGGAGTGGCTATTAGTATAACCTGCAAAAAATTAGGAACTTTTCTCTTATTAAAAACCAAGCTATTACGGCTTAGTCAAGTCGACCACAGGACAACACTCACACCTATAAATATTTCTGCCTTCAGCGATCGCACATCCCTAATAACCAGTTTCTTAACATATTAGTAACACTATTGGAGAGAGCAGCATAAATTGTTTGCCACACTAAGTGAACAAATTTACATGTGAAGAAGAAATGTCGGATTGTCACTTCTTCATCGCAAAATAGCACCTTGTGCTACCCTTCAAATTACATTTGACTAAGTTGTTCTTCATTAGGATGACTCCCCAAAGGAGGTACCAAAAGAAAATTTTAAATTTGAGGGGATCTTCAGCTTCCAAATTCCCTTCGAGCAGAAACAACAGTTTAAATCAACAAGAGCGGTGTACATTGACTGTACAGTAAATTGATCAGAGGCATGTAACTTCTAGCAAAAGACATCCTACTTTGGATTTAACTGGAGACTTGCGAGGCAGCTCACCAGTTCCAACCATTCATGTTGTTTCTGGCCAACCAAAGACCATCGAAAAGAGATAACCGGGACAGTACCCATAACATCTGAGAGAAGCGCATGTGGTTTGCGCGCTACATGTTAAAGTCCGGGAAATTACACGCTAAGGGGTGTGGCACCTATCCGCATATCCTCCTAAAACCGAATGGTCGTGCCATAGTTTACCACGAAAGAGCCATGCTTGAAGAATTGCTCCTTGACTTTCATCAAACCAACTCAAAATGGGAGCCTTCTATCTTCTTCTCAGCCTAGGATAAAGATATAGAAATGAGATATCTATTTCATACCAACTGCTGCCACACCCCATCCCCACTAAGTAAATTAAAGAGTCATTTGCGGAGCAAACATTTGTTTTTAACTTCTAAATCCTGAATGCCCAATCCCTCTTGCTCTTTTGGTTAGCATATGATACTCCATTTCGTGAGTCTACTTTCTCCCGTGGTGACAATCACTTTGCTAGTAAAATTTAGAACGATAGTAATTTAACATTATACATATCCCTTGGACACATAAAAAAGGAGCGCATAAATATCGGTAAGCTACTTAGTACGAAGTTTATAAGGACAAGCCTACCACTGGTGAACAGGTGCTTGTCTTTCCAACTGCTGAGTTTTGCTTCAAACTTATCATCCACCCCTTTCCAATCCTTATTAGGCAGCTTTAGGCAATGGATTGGAATTCCGAGGCATCGAAAAGGAAAGGAGTCTACCTTGCGACCAAATAACTGTTTGTATTGTGCCTCTGTGTCTTTGGGCATGCCAAAGCAAAAAAGCTTGTTCTTACGAAAATTTATTTTAAAGTCCGACAACTGCTCGAATACACATAACAATAACTTCATATTTTTAACTCGCACTATATCATGATTCATGAAAATAATTGTATCATCAATATATTATAGGATGGATAGACCATCCTCCAAGGTGAGGAATAACTCCCTCCTTTTGGCCCGCCACCTTAGCCCTTGCTATGAAGACAACCAACATATCTACTAGAGTCTTAAATAAAATTGGAGACATAGCATCTCCTGACGTAACCTCTGTAGGTTCTGAAAAAATGTCCAATATTATCGTTAAGTTTAACACCCGCACTCTCCTTGCATATAACTATCCACCTAAATACATCAGTCGAATCCTTTCATTCGGAGCGTTTATTCGAGCTGAGGAAAGATCATTTGATCTTGTCATAGGACTTTTCAAAGAAAGGGTGCATTTATCTGTTTAATGCTCAGCTGTACAGTGGAGTTTCCGTTCTATAGGAAATTGTGCCACATGGATGAAACGGAAAAATAATCCGTCATGCAGCCACCTTCATGAACTTGCCACCCAGCAGTCAATGGCCACATTCTTCTAAGCAAAACAAGATGCATGTAATTCCTAGCAGACGAGAGTTCAAATCTCGTGGACCTGCAAACGGCGTTACCGCTCTCCGAGATGCAAATGAGACAATACCAGACCATGTTACCTTTTACGCCCATATTCATTTTAGAATTCACTCGTCGATCGTCACAGCTCACAAGTTCACAACCACGTTAGTTGGAGATAAGGCCGTACATACGCAACACAGTGTAGCGTATCCGGGCGGCTTGCTGCTCCCCAACCAACCAAATTTGGCTCCTCCGGGCTCCGCCTACGTCAAGCTAGCTGCTGCAAGAAGTTGTGATCGATCAGGACACGGATGGGCGCCGATCAAGCTGGGTCAGCTTGGTTGCATCACAATTCACAAGCCGTTTCGGCCGCTTAGGCGCGTTTCCATGTGTTCGTCGAGGGAAGATCGCGAAGGCGCGGCGCGGTTGCAGTCGGCTGCCAGCAAAGCTGTTTCCTTACGCGGCAATCCGCCAACGATGTGCTCGATCTCTTTTGTTCGAAATGATCGGTTGATCTGTGGCGAGTGGGCCTGTCACTGCAATGGATCGGCCCAGTTAAGATTTTTGATTTCAGCCCAGGCCAAACAGCTGGTTCAATGGCACGCTATTTCGACCATGCGACATTTCTGTTTAGCTAGACGGCCTTATCTCTCATATTGGGCCGATTCGATCAACTGTTTAAGATCGTGCATTCATGCGTATACATCCTAAATCATAAAACTTTGGAATGAATGTGAAGTTAACAATTTCGAAGAACTGCCTTTCCATTCGTGAACATGCAGCACGGCTAAGTTCTCGCTCCATCCTACAAGGCAATTGCTTGGGGAAACATAAAAGTAATCCAAATCGTACGCGGAAGGAACTCATTTGCTCTTATCCGAAATAAGATCGAGCAATTCTAGCTAGGGCTACTCGCAACGAAAGATGGCGCGGTAGCCCACAACTTCTCTTCTCATCGTGCCGATCGACAGAATAATCCATGGACCTCGCAGCCAGACCATGCCGCACTAGTCATTGCAGCTCCGAGACGGCCTGCTGCATGTACTTGCACGACCTCTGGTAGCTCACGAACCCCAGGAACCAGAACTCGAACCCGTCCACCGTGACGACGTGTATGTACTTCTCCTCCGGCCGGTCGGCGTTCTCGCTCGGCCGCACCTTGCCGATCCTCTTGAGCGGGACCACCACCTTGTAGGGAACCCGCGCCATGTCGCCCTTGGGCGAGGTGACCGTGACGGGCCGGTCGCTGCGGAAGGCGACCTTCTTGGTGGAGACGAAGAGCATCCCAGCGATGGGGCCGCCGGTGGTGTAGAGGTAGCATTGCAGCGCCTTCACCAGCCTTTCGCCTTTCTCGGCCGAGAACGCCTTCCGGAACACGCGCTCGATCCCGCCGGCCTGCAGGATCTTCGCCCCCAAGCTCAGCTTCCCCTTCACGGTCTCCGACATCTTTGGCCCCAAGGTCACTGATCACACATGCATGTAGTACGTTAGGACACAACGTTCGCGTCGCAACAATCCAATGAAAAGAATTAAAACATGTGAATGTGTGCTATTTACCATGCTCCCGGAAACCTTGTGCCCTTCTGCTCAGCTTGCTCACCCAATGGACCACCTGACCCTTGCTGCCTGCAGAATACGAAATTAAGAAAATTAATCATAGCCATTAGTACGTACCAACTGTTAATTGTCCGGTATGCATCAGAAATCTGATGGTACGACCATGCATGCATGACTGGAACATACTGTGCTTATAGCCGAAAGACGCGTAAGGGCTGGGGTGCGTCAACGACACAGCGAGGTGATCGCCGTCGCCCTTCCTGAACGACTGATTCCTGGTTGACACCTCCTCTATGCCATACGCCTTGGAGCTCACCGGGACTCCCATGACATGGCCGCTACTCGACTTCATCTTGGCCGCAAGCTAACTGCAATGCTCAACGAAGAAGAACTAGGCTGCGCCGGGTTGGTGACTTAGCGTGTAAGGTATCGGGGATTGGTACCGGAATGCAGAAGCCGATGGCGCCCTTTATAAGCGCCGCGGTGGTGGATCCTTTTGGCAAAGGCAGTGGATCTGCGGAGTCAGCACCCGGGCCAGCCGGGTCACCGGCGGATCAGAAAGGCGCAGTACACGTTCGTGTGTGGCTGCGTCATCATCTACTCCGTTAATTAGCTAGTTCGGCCTGGCTACAAATGGAGCTTTAGGGAGGGAGAGAGTCAGAGAGCCCCTTCCATGTGAGGCCAGGTGCGGTATATTCATTGCTCGGAAGCTCGATTCCAGATTTCTCTATGGGATCGAGCACCCATGGCCAGATGGCTACGTCTGGTGGGTTCTCTGCCCCTTTCCAGGAAGCCCCCATGTGCCTGCACATTCTTGCACCGGATTACAGGAAAAAGGAAGCGTGGTGTCGGGAGCAACAAGGGTCCCGATGTGCCGGGGCCTCGATTTAAATTTCTTTTAGGGCTGCCTGTATAGATATCCTTCATGCATCGCACCGAGCCACCGAGGCAGTATACTATAGTAACAACATGTTGCATTTCGTATTCTTAATTCTTCTTGTAACAACGCAAAAAGAAAAAAAGTACACGTCTTGTAAGTTGTAGTTGCATTTCGTATTCTTAATTCTTCTTGTAACAACACAAGGGCCGCAAGAATTGTTCCCGAGATCGCAGCCGCAAGGGATCCCCGACCATGATCCATCAATTAGATTGATGTGGAAGCAGGGCAAAACCAGAACAACCTTTCCAGAGAAGATCAACCTAAGAACAGTTGGTTTTGTACTATGCTCCAAGCTTTCTCCCTCCCTGTGGAAGTCTCCATTCGCGCTACCCCCAACTCCAAACGTCCTGCTCGCATCCCACGCAGCACCGGGTCAGCATGCTCGCCGACCTCACCTACCGCTGCATGTAGCCGTCCGCGCGCGGCGCGCGTGTCCATCTGGTTGCGGTGCAGCGGCACGGCGGCATGGGCGCCACGCCGTCCCTGTCACCCGCATTTAAGCCGGCGACCAGAAGGGCGTTGCGAGGTCTGCGCTCTACTGTTTCTGTATTTGCCAAGGTTTGGTTGTGCGCGATGCTGCTGCGTCGGCTATGCCATCACGTGGAAAGCCCGCAGCTACCTACTCGGAAGCAGATTTTGGCTTTCCGGTGGGGCTCGCCTCGTTTCAGCGCCTGGATCAGCGTATCTGCTCTGCGGAGTACGTGTCGAAGCGGAAACGGAGATGTCGCCGCTCGAGAAAGGGAGATCTCGAAACGAAATCGTTTTCAGGCCGACCATGCTGTCCTTCCAAGAAGAGGGAAAATGGCAGAGCGAAATAAGCATGATGTCCTACTGTCTACTACATGGTATACCTAGCTGCAGTATTACTCCTACGTGCAACTTATCTGCGAATATGTAATGGTGGTAGTCTGAACTTGGTTACAGTAGCACGAAAACAACTTAAAACTAACAAAGTAAAAGTAGCTGCAAAAGTATTATCGACACCCCTTCAAGTGCCCAAACTATATATAAGAGCACTGCAATTGGGCTCTTCACTGTTAAGGCTTTGACAGTTGCAGTAATGCAGTGGATATACATTGCCCAAAGGTATTCTTGGGTTCAGGTTATGTTCATAATTTTCATTTGATTCTTTGGTTTAGTGTTTACTGTGTATCTTCTTAAAGGATGGTTGAAGAAAATAAAATGTCGAAATGTGTTATCAGAATATCATATTGGATGTAGCTGGCGATATCATAATTTGCATGTCTAATCAATCTTGCTGGAAGTAATTAAGACAATGTCATTTACAATTTTTTGTGTACTGATATTATTAGATTGTCCTACCTAATATATTACTCCTTTTGCTGAGTATTTGTTTTCTCTGTTTTCTCCTTTTGCTGAGTTTCTTATTCCTTATTCAATAAGAATGTGGGTTAAGGGGCAGCTGGCAAGATGAAAGGTATCTAATCAATTTATAGCCACTTGACGCTTGACAGATCATGGTCGGTTTTTCTCCAGAGAATATAAATCCATATTTTATTCCAATAAGCATATACAGCCTGGCTCGGCTTAAGCTTAATTAAGAGCCCTCATGATTCGGGAACCAGTTTCGCAAACAAAAGCTGAAAAAGATAAGCTGCATGCATTTGTAAGCAGTTGAACAAACATTTCAGGATTTTTTTTTCTCAATGAAGTCGCTAGTACACAGTACATACACATGTATATGATGGCGTTTTTGTCATGGCACTGTACCATATACTTTTCCAACATCAAGAAATTTCTTGCCCTAAAATTTCTACTACCATGTATACGGGACTTGCTCCAATGCCAAAAACGCCAAGCAATCCATCACGAAACCTGCTACCTATGAACAACAGATCAACCAGACCACGAGACAGAACGCCCAATCCAGACTGACACAGCGTTTTCGACCATCATGTCACCGCGACTGCGAGATGGCCTGCTCGAGGTGCTTCAGGGACACCTGGTAGCTGACGAAGCCCATGAACCAGAACTCGAAGCCGTCCTCGGTCACCACCTGGACGTACTTCTGCTCCGGCCGGTGCTTGTTCTCGCTCGGCTTCGCCGTCTTCACCCTCCCCAGCGGGATGGCGACCTTGTACGGCACCCGCACCGTGTCGCCCTTCGGGGAGGTCAGCGCCAGCGACCGATCGCTGCGGAAGGCGACCTTCTCCGTCGATATGAAGAGCATGCCGGCGATCGGGCCGGCGGTGGTGGACAGGTAGCACTGCGAGGCCTTCAGGAGCTTCTCGCTCTTCCCGGCGGAGAACCACTGGCGGAAGACCTTCTCCACTCCGCCGGCCTGGACGATTCTTGCGCCCAGCGACAGCTTGCCTTTCACGGTCTCGTACAGTTTTGGGCCTAGAGTCACTGCAAATCATCAAGGGACATATGTTCAGCGTCTAATTCGGAACGAAGCTATGGACACGAAAGATGAGAAAAGATTTGTCAAAGACGCATGAACTTACCATGTTCTTTGATGCCTCGGGCAAACCGGTCGCCCGTCCTGCCCGATTTGCGGCTGGTACGCGCGGTTGTCGAATTTTTCGCATCACCATGATAAGTAGCTCCTTGGCTTGTGAAATCCGGCTCCTCTCTGCCCAAAGCCGTGTTGCTCACGGGGATTCCGATAACATGCTCCTGGCCTGCCTTCTCCATTTGCTGCTGGAATGAGGAACTGAAGACTTGCTCTGCTTCCTTCCTTTGCGCCTTAGTTTTCCGGCCTCTGTCTGAGGTTGTTGGCGAGTGGGTATCTCTTGATGTGTGTGGGTTGTTGCTAGAGCTCCGTGATCTGAATCACTGAATGGGAAGGAGAGGGTGTCTTTATAAGCTTTGGAAGTTGGAAACTGTAGTATTTTTCTTCTCGGGCATCAAAAGTCGGGTGCCTATCCAATTAGCTTTTGAATAGAACAGTCATCGTCCCCTGTCAGAGTTTTGGATAAAAGAAGTTTTTCCTATGTGGAGTTGGACCCTACCTAGGTGCTGTGCTGCATGTGGCAGGATCCACTGCAAACTTTGTGCGTGTCATGAGTGACATCTAGTCATCCATGCGTGGACCATGATACATTCATCCAACCAGCTGCTACTGCTAACATGCATGCATGCAGTTTAGGGTCCAGAAATTTTTGACATGGTAGCAAACGAAGGGGGAAAATCAGGCCGGTAAAGGCTTTTAACGTTGTCGCCGGCCAGTCGTTGATCAATCTCTATCTCTATTAAAAGTAAAATATAATTAAAAAAGTTAGAAATTTTCATAAAAAACAAAACATTGGACCGTTAATCTGGTGGACCTTTCTATTATTAATAGACCATAACAATAGATCTTATAACTATAACTAAATAGATCACAGCCGATAGATCTCCATAACTACACTTAAACAGATCAGAACTGATAGATCTTCATAACTGCACATAAACAGATAACAGCTGATAGATCTTCATAACTGTACCTAAACAGATCACATTTGATAGATCATTACAACTGTACCTAAATAGATGGTTCGGTACAACGACTAGCAGGTCGGCTCGCGATTTAAACTTTTATTTCCTGTATTGATCCAATATCAGGCCGGCTTGCAATTTAAACTTTTATTTCCTGTACTAATCTAATATCATGCGTACAGGTAAAAAATAAAGATAATTAAAAACGTTTTCTGTGTAATTAGTATTGATCTAATATCACGTATAGGTAAAAAAGATAATTAAAACATTTCCTGCGCAATTAGTATTGATATAATATCACGCGTACAGGTAAAACAATAAAGATAATTAAACATATCATATCCGTTAGATCATCATAATTGTACCCTAAATAGACGGCTCAGTACAGGTCAGACTCGCGATTTGAACTTTTATTTCTTATATTGATCTAATATAATGCGTACGGGTAAAAGATAAAGAAAATTAAGAATGTTTGATGCGTAACTGGTACCGATCTAATACCACACATATAGATAAAAAATTAAAGATGATTAAAAATATTTACCGCGCAATTAGTAATTATCTAATATCACGCGTACAGATAAAACAATAAAGATAAGTAAACAGGTCACATCCAATAGATCATTATAATCATACCTAAATGGATGACTTAGTACAATGACTAGCAGGACGACTCATGATTTAAATTTTTAGTTTTTTCTAATTTAATATCACGTATAAAGGATAAAGAGGAAAGACGCGACCGAATTTTAGGACTAGTTCACGTACGCTGCATATTCAAAGCCAGATTTTCGAGCAAATGCAATGGCATTACGCCAAGAGTATATATTCTGCATGCTCCTGCACTCTCCTGTGAACTGATTTGACGACGGGGGTGACATGGCAACATATGGGATAAATTGGGCAGGAGGCCCTACCAGAGTACCAGGACGTGCTGGATCACCACGAAGAAGGTTCGCGCGTCCATGGAAGACACCGGTCACACGTTCGGTCGCTGCATCTTCCTTTTTCCTCTCCACGCTTTCGCCCCTGCTTTTCCATTCACGCCCACGGTGCCCTGAGTCAGCGTCGCGTCCTACCACGCGCCGAGTCACAGAACCATCCCGATTGACAGCGCCGGTGATCGTGGGGTGGTGACTTGGTGGTGAGCCAGCCAGCCAGACTAGCTAGTGCATTTGCTCGACCCAGACCGACTAGCTCGCTTGTCATTTTCTATCTCCCACAGCTCTCAGATGCATGTGCCTATTAGCAATATGCGTGCGTGTGTGCGCGCGTTAAGGCTTCCCTGTGTCATCAGCGATAATCGTCTGATTAATCTGGATTGTTCATCATGTTCTGCTTTCTGACCATCCTGCTGCCGTGTTGCGTGGGGTACGAGATAGAGATCGATCGGAATTCCTGGTTGTTAGGCCTCTAATTTAAAAATGTCAACATTGATAAGTTTGATCTGGCCTTGTATTGACCATAACTATCGTATGCTTGCTTCGGCGAAAAGGTGAAGGAAGAAGGAAAAGGTGGAGAAACGGGAAACCGGGGGAATGTGCGTGAGTGCTTGTGGAGATTTCTCGCTGCTTCGTTTAATAGATAAGGATACGGATGAAGGAAAACACGTTAGCTCACGGTATTAGATGATTAGTGTCGGAGCTGAAACAACCGTGCATCAGGTATGTAAATAGCTGATCTGTATAGCATCCCAACGGAATGCATGTCATCAGGATGCTTGAGAAATTCAGATCAAGGAGAGGAGCAAGCTTCACTGTTATCCTTATCCATGACCAATATGGATGCACACGCCACATGCATTCAGATCTGTAGTTGCAACTTGTAAGTGCTTCACATATTAAGCTTTGTGTATGACCCACTAGGATCCCACTATGAGTTGGGGCAACCATACCAGCTGGATATACATGCTGGATATAGATGATCCATCAGTAACAAAAACATTGGCGAGCTCTTTTACTCTTTTTCTCTTAACCAGTGGTTGCAATGCAAGCTGGCGATCCGGAGAGCAATAGAAGAAACCACTGTCTGTCTGCTTACTTGCCTGTCCAAATGTACTAATAGTAACAATCCACTCTCAAACTTTTGAATCGAGGGGGGTTATAAAGTGGTAGATCGCTCGCCAGATTACAGCAGAAAGCAACAGGGCAGAGGATATATAGCCTGTAATAGATTACATGAAATCAAGACTGGGCCTCTACCATGTGTGGCAGATAAGGATTCAATGCATGCATGGACGACTTGTATCAACGTAAGGGTTTCTGAGGCGTCAAGCCGGAAGCTTTTTGTTAAGTTATTGGTGTTCCAATCAAGGGCTTGCTGCTTGATGACCTAAAACAAACCAGATCAAAGAAAAGAAAGGCAGGTTTCCCGTAGCACGACAAGGCCTGGTGGCTGGTCGTTTAGGTCCCTCGTGGTGCTGCCGTTTGTGTCACTGATGAATCAGCCAACTAACTCTTCGATTTTGTTCTTGCCTTGTCCACATGCAACGCACGCTCTCGCAGTTTGTGGGGCTCCAGTTAACTTTTGCCGTGGCCAACCAAATGTAGGTAGGCCATGCGTAATCTCGAATGATTTTCCCGCGATTAGGATAGCTAGGAGAGTTTTTCAACTATGGGGCACACAAAGATTTAACTTTTTTTCTCGCTCTTTTAGAAGTACCCAACCCCATTCAGTTCGGGACTGAGACTATTTTACGCGCAGTGCGATTTTTTCTCTGCAACATGTAAGTAATGCGAGCTCAATAAAAAACAACAGCTATATATAATGGAGCACGTAGTAGTAAACGAAACGGAGAGGTATCAAAAGTGGGAGCTTGTCGCAATTATGGTTCGTGCCAAATCACAATTTTGAAGAGCTTGTGGGAAACAAGTTGGTTGACACAGCATCAATTAACACTTGCACGACACAAGAAGTCACAAGTTACAATCCAAAAAATATCCACAGATAAATCACTTGAAATGTAGTTGATGGGAACCTTACACCGACCTTCAGCTCGAACCTTGCAACTGACGGTTCGCATCATTTGACAGTTGACGCATTCCGATAATAGAGATAACTTGATTCATCTCCGGACTACAACCTCATGTTAACGCATATACGGTGGCGAATCTAAGATTTTGAGTAAAAGTGGACTAACTTGATATAAATTTTTTCTTAAGATGAACTTAGCAATATAAATAAAATAAAATTTTAGAGCTATGGTATATGGACCAACATGATTTCTTAAGGCGGGCCTAGCCCTACCCTAGCCACCCTTTGGGTCCGTCACTACGTACATACATACCCTAGCCACCCTTTGGGTCCGCCACTACGTACATACATATGTTCTATCAATATGTAAACACTATCCACGTTGATAAGCTATGTAGAGTCAGTCAATATATAATCATAAGACCTGCCACTCAAACAAGCTAACAACCTAGCCCGTCATAGAGCAGACACGTATTTATAGCACCCAATTTACACTTTCGTTCTCGTTTTATGTAAAAGGATTAACTCGAAAGTGCTATATCTTTGACCAACAAGGCTTACGTGCAAGTATAATTCAAATTAAACAAACAATGTAGTACTAGAGGTAGGGACGCTACAGTCTCTCCTTCTAAGGGTTGCCGTCCTTGGGCAGGGACAGTCCCCAGGACATGCCTCCCACCGGTATGCGACTTGTCTGTGCCGCTAGCCCATGCCTTCAATACCACATTCTTTGTTTTACTTAAGCTACACTTGCATATAAGTCTTGTTGGCCAAGATGTAGCACTTCTAGATAACTGTTTTATATTAATCGAGAATAAAGGTGTAAGTGGAATGCTATAAATGCGTGTTCATCATATAACAGATTTGGCTATCAGCTTGCTTGAGCGACAGGTGTTACAATAATACCACAATGCAACTTCTGTGAGGCGCGAATTTTCTCCTATGACCCTTTCTTCCATTATTTTGTCTTTGCGAAGGATGGGGGATGGTACCGATAAAGATCAGCATGACAGCAAAATTCCAACTAAATAGGACCCTTCCTCATACTTTGGAGTACCGAAAAAAGGGACCCAAACCACATTATAACAAAAAGACCAATCAATCAGTTCGCCGATCGACTGTCCGGCGATACACTAAATCCACAAAGCAGAACTAATCAGTCCATGCATGCATGCACCGACTGAAGTGCACTGCTGAGTGCCGATTACGAGGGAAGCAAGCTGGGTCGGAGTCATGGTGAGTAGAAAGGCTTCCAGCCAAGCCACGCGTGTTCCCCTTTGTCTGGGCCGGCGGTCATGGGCATTGCGGTGCACTGGCACTGTGACACTTGTGATGTTCTCCGGCTTTGCTGCTCGCGATGGAGTGTGAAGGGGAAGAAAACTGGATCTTCCGCGATTTGGGATCTTCGATCCATTAGCAGGAATCTGCTCAGTTCGTTCCAACTTCAGTTGTTGGAGTCAGGTAGTAGCTCACAAGAATTTGGTTGGAGCTTGGATGCTTCGTTACTCTGATTTGGTTGTTACGGCAAATCATCATTTTTTTAGAGAAGTATTGGCGAATCATCGAAGTCATTGTTTGTGCTAATTGCTTGAGCAGAGTGATATGTTGCCCACTGTTAGAGGGCAGGGCCCTCGGCCCTTTTTAAGGTTACACTGAGAAGGATGGGTCGAGGAAAAGAAGCCGAGCTGAGGGAGAGTAGGATGGGCCTATGAACTCGTTTTCTGGCGATGTCCTATAGGCCATGCTGCGGGCCATTAGAGCAACGGGTACGTTCCATAAGGCCCACATCACCTGTGGTTACATCCGAGTATGTGGAGCAACTCATGACAGAATGTGTTGATATGAAGGTTTGGATCTTCAATAGACTCACTAAAGCATGGGGAGGCATGTTCGTAACCCTGTGGGCTATCTGGTGGGCGCAATGGAAAGTTATATATGAAGAAAATTTTCAAAGTCCTCTATCGACGTTCTGCTTCATCAATAATTCTATGAGAGAATTGGAGTTAGTGGAGGCAACAGGTGGTAATCATATGGTGTGCAAAGCACCAAAATCGAAGGGGAGATGGTTGGCACCGTCGCCGGTATGACGAAATTAAATTTGGGTGGGGCTGTTAACCGAGCCGGCGACCGTGGAGTTTCTGCCTCGATCTTCCATGATGCTGATGGCCGTTTCCTGGGAGCCTCAGTGGTCATCGTGGATGGAGTCACGGACCCGGCGTGCTTGGAGGCGATGGCATGCAATGTCATGGTGAAAAGCATGGTGGTTGCCACGGATTGCCTTGGAGTGGTGAACGACATAAATCTAAATAATCCTTGCTCTTACAGTGCCATTCTGCAAGAAATCATGCAGGTCCGCCTTCCAGGAGGTCTCCTTCTGCCACGAGAAACGCGAGAACAATTTTGAAGCTCACAATATTGCTAGGGCTGGTTTATCCCTTATGTTGGGATGCCATGTTTGGTTTACCAGTCCACCACATATTTGATTAATGAATAAAGTTGAAGAGTATTTCCTCAACAACAACAACGAAAAGGAATCCGAGAGACGGCTTTATCTCTACGGCGCTACAGCTTTTACTTCTCCAATCCCTTTTGGAGTTTGGTCACGAATCTGACATATTTGCAAGCTGGCGTGCAGTTATTATTCACAAAAAACAGAGAGGCCTACGTAGAGTTATTCCTCGAAAGCTTACGTGCAATTACCCAGTTTGCCGGCTCCATAGTACAAATGATTGTAGACAGTCTTTGATAACTTCGTTTATTGACATAGAAGAAATTTTGATGTCAGATCGCACGGAAACCGGCTGAGGAACGGATAGCTCGGACTACTAAAGAAGAAAGAGAATAGCAAGTGTTAGGATTAATCAAGTACACTAAAAGCAGATGTAGCTCGAATGGTAGAACACTCGCTTTGCATGCGAGAGGCACGGGGTTCGATCCATTATATTTAGAGCCCGGAGTCTTCCAGTGCAACCTGACGTCTTCCAGCATGTCCAGATTCCAGTAGTTCGTCGTGAAAATGGCCGACATACACAGTACTACTACGTTTTCCTTAATTGCATATGCAATGAGCAAATCTGAAAGGCGAAGTCGCGAGGCACCCAACCAACAATCTATATAAAATCTTATCTTTTTTAGAAAGAAGAATAAGGAGAAGACGATGTGAGTTGCTTCAGACATTAAGCATAAGGCTTCAAGATTTGGCAAAGCAAAAACCAAGGGTGCTTGAGGCGGCTAGTTCTTTTATAGGACGCGCCTTATGGATTAGCTAATATGACGTATGATATGTTGCGATGTAATAGGATAGTTCCTCCTATAGTTTGTGATCAGCTCAGTTTGGTACGGGGCAGTCTAAAGTGTTGAGAGGGTCATGATTATTTTATAGACATTATCTTGCTGTTTGCTTGTCCTGGGTTGAGTTTATAAGAAAAGTACGATCAAAATTATAAACTGAAAAGCCAAAAATTGTTCGCTTTCTGTATAATTTGAACGGAATATCTTTTATTAAAAAAGTTGAGCAAATCTAACATGACCGACCGAGATTGGATGCACCAGTTGCCGACTTTCTGCAGCAAGCAAGCGGCGACAGGATTGATTGGACGGAACTGTTCAGTGTGAGTGATAGTACAGAAACATGTCCAGCGATCTAGTCAGAGTGATTTATAAAGTCAATGTCTGGGGTAATTCGAGTACTAAGAACAAAAAACACGAAAGGATGAAAGAAAGTGGCGCCTTTTCATTTTGAGCTCATCTAGTAATTTGTATTTTAGGCTTAAACAGAAAGAAAAGACGCTGTAATTTTTTTACTCGCCGTTTCTCTTTTACATCTCCCTTCTTTCAGCAAACAAAGTGTAGTGCAAAAAGGACGCCCTCGCCTTTCACTTTCTTTAGATTCAACTGCCAACAAATCTTTGCCCGCACCCCAAAGAGATCATGATTCTCCGGTCGTCACCCTTTTCACTCTGATGTGAAGGCTCGAGCTCATCCGGGGAGAATGACGACCTTGCTGCACCTTACCTTTCTGATCTGCAATCTGCGACGTCATCTCCCAGGAGAGAGAAATGGCCGTTTGGCACTGTCCACTGAAAGAACTTAGATAGAGATGTAGTAGTAGTTCTTTTCTTTCGAACGGAGGCAAATGTTTTGACCATTCTATCCATAAAACAGAAAAAAAAACTACATAAAAAATCGACAACATATACAGTCAGCGACGACGGACGTTACAAAGATACGCGCCACAGAAACATCCGCAACCTAACGACCTTTTCAATAGCACCGAAGCCTATTACTCTCATCATCATCCCCGTCATCTTAAAGCGGTCCTACACCTCATCGAGCAGACCATATTAGATAGGAAAATGCTACAGCCCGTCATACTGATTCGTAGCTCCCGTCGACACAACACGGAGCCGTCAGATTTATACTAATCATCTAACGGTAATTAGATAACCTATATAATCCCCAATTGCTAATTAGGGTTTCTCTTATCTCCTATTTTTCCCCGCCGTCGCCCTCCGGCCTCCGTCCCTTCCACCCCGATTCCCCATTGCCTAGTGGAGATGGGCGTCTCGGCGGACCGTGGGCTCAGCACCGAGGAGGCGGCGGCGCGGCTGGCGCGGTACGGACCCAACGCCGCCCTGCGCCGCGTGCTGGACGTGCTCCCGCGGGCGCGGAATCCCAAGGAGATCTGGACGGAGGCGGACTCCATCACCGAGGAGGCCCGCGCCGAGGCCGTCTCGGGTGTCATCAACCGGCGCGACGTCCCCGGGCGGGAGACCCCGCTCACGTTGCTTCTGTCGCGGCGGCCGGCTTCCTGTCGGTGTCGGCAGTGGCCTCCGGTGTTGCCCCGTCGTCGGTGGAGCTCGAGACGCGCCGCCGCCGTCAACGTACCCGGTCGGTGTGTTCCTGATCATCGGCGGGGTGACGTTCGTCGAGGTCGAATTCGACGGCCGCCGCAAGCTCTTCCTCTAGGGGGGCACCCAGATGCTGGCCTGCCAGATCGTTGTCGGCAGCCTGATCGGTGCCAAGTTCGGCTTCTTCGGCGTGGCCGACATCCCCAAAGGGTACGCCGCGTTCGTAGTGCTCTTCATCTGCACGTACGTGGCCGGGTTCGCGTGGTCATGGGGGCCGCTCGGGTGGCTCGTCCCCAGCGAGATCTTCCCGCTGGAGATCAGGTCGGCGGGGCAGAGCATCAACGTGTCCGTGAACAAGTTCTGCACCTTCATCATCGCGCAGGCGTTCCTCCCCAAGGCCAATGTCCGCGGCAGCCTCTCCTTGACTCCTTGTCCATTAGCTTCTGTGATTAATTTGGGTTGGGAATATGTATGCATTGAATTGGTTACATGTTTTGTGTGTTGCTCAATTTGCTACTTCGATGGGCAGGACAAGATCATGGCAAATCTGAGTTGATTATCTGCATGCTGCTTCGATGATTGTTCTCGCGTCCATACTGAAGATATTATTGTTGTATATGAAACAAATTGTTGTTATATATGAAACATAATATCCGGATGAATGAAACATAAACAAGTTAGCCCGGAGAACAAACATTAATTGTTGTGGTGATTTGGAAATTTTGTTCCAGATGAAACTTTTTTTGTTGTGTAGGAAGCATTTTTTTGTTGTATAGGAGATAAAATATCTAGATGAAAGAAATCAATTAAACCAATTTTGTTTCTATAAAATCGGATCTACGACGTGTGTTGCATTAGTTCAATAAGTTTGTTGCCTACGTCTTAACTATATGTTTCTGTATCACGACAACAATGTTTCCACGCATATCTACTCTGGCCAATTCAATCTTCAATTAAACCAATTAAATTCGCAGTTTGTTCCCTAAAATTTCGGGATCAGTTTCCTTAAAATTCGGATCTACAACATGTGTTTCCATTGTTGTATTGGTTCGAAAATTTTGTTGCGCAAGGTTTAGTGAAATATTTTCCTTTTGCTATATAAATGTTTCCATATTGCATTAACAGAAGGAGCCCACGATGTTTCATATTATCACTACAATTGTTTCCTATAGTCACTAAAAATGTTTCCCGTAAATTTAGCTAATCATGTTTATTGCTAATCTTGCCGTCTAATCCGACGGCTGTGTACTCTGCCGATCGGCATGCACAAATAGGCATGCCGATTTGTAGCGGTGGCCTATTAGATATGACCCGAACAATAAAGATGTTGAGAACCCCGGTAGGCTCAAAAGAGCACGTAAGACGTTCTTGCTGCTCGGAAGCCACACTACCACGTAAAAAAACACAACCATTATCGTTAGGAGAGAGAAACCTGATCCACTAAGGAAGAGCGGACGTAGGCCACTTCCGATTTGATGAGGTGATCACATACCACCAATTTAGACGCCTTCTGCAACGTCGAAACTGTCACAAGCCAGCCTATCACTGTTCTCGAGATCACTGCCTCGGCATTCACCCCAACCATTGCGCCTAGCATAGACCACCTTCACCACTTTCCAAGGTTGTTGCCCTGACATCCACCGCCCACACGGAGGTCGTAGTGTCACACAGGTTGTCTACCTCGTAGCCCAAAGTGCACACGAGCATCACCTGTGGACCATAGTCACCACACCAAAAGCCTGGGACCGCTGCCCTGACATTCACGGCCAACCAAAGGGAAAGCTGCCGTCACCGCACGAGGCCTCAGCACATCGCCACGACACCCGGAGCCCTAACCATCAGCCAGGCCTAAGGCACCAGCTAGGGGGACTCCTTGCCGATCGGGTCGATTGAAATAGTATCTAGGCCCCTAAATGGTTTCGATAGTTAATGGCAACCTAAACTGGAATCTAATGTTTACAATGAGTGTAAGCAGGATGAGTAGGTTCCAGGAAGAGGATTCATCCAGAAAAGGATGACCACCCAAAAGTACAAAGGTGGTTTCCAGGACAAGGAGATAGCTGCGCTAGGCAGCTGTGCCACAGCTATGAAGAAACCGGTGTTGTGCAAGGAGTTGCAAGCAAGGTGACGGTGGCTTGATGCGTCAAGGACCGTGAATACAGTTGGTGGAAGCTGAAGCCTAGATTTGCTAGTTTTTTTGAGTCCTTAGGAAACACATGTACTATCAAGAGGGATGAAGTAGCAATAATTTTTGGAGGTTCTTTTACTCAATGCTTAGAATGTTGGATAGCGGCACTAATGCCTTGAGGTCAGTGGCCCTGTAACAACAGTTTTGCACAAATGTAAAACTGGGATTGTGCTAGCACACTGCTGTGCTAGTCTCCTAAAACCCTAAAGCCAAAGTTACCTGTGTGGCACAACTATGTCACAGGTGAACAATCGCTCTATGACTCAGGTACATCTCTGTGCCAGGGGAGAGCTTATAAATGCTAAGGGAACTGCACTGCGATAGTCTGTCTGCCGAGTCAGAAGACTGTTGGAGGTTCTCTTTTGAGTAGGCATCAGAGTTAGTGTGTGCGCTGAGGGCATGTAATGTGCTAGGATCGGGCTGAGTAGTGAGGCTACGTCAGTTAGGGTTCACCTGTGTCAGCCTCCGGTGACACAGGTGTCGGTCTGCCTGAGCCTATTACCGTTGTGCATTGTGATTAACTGTGTCACCGGTGACTCACTTAATCCTACGTGGCATAAGTGTAACGGTCAGGTGCCTGTGGACTCTATATATAGAGGGCCAGAGGAGGCCTCAGGCCTCAACCTTTGCCAAACCTCTGTAATCCATTTCGACCGTTGAAAACCTCTTTTCTCCTGAATAGAAGCAAATCTTGCTAAGTCTTAGTCCAAGTGAGAGTTAGAGCTTTGAGCAGAGAGCACTGGTTCCTCCAAGAGTTGTTGTTGCAGATTCCTTCTTAGAGTGTGTACTCCTAGACGGATGTAGGAGTTGCTGTGATCACCCAAACTTGTGTGGGCTGGTACAGTAATTTGTGAAGGTGATCTGAGGTCTACCTGCTGCAAGGTGAAAGGACTTCCACAAGCAAGAGAAAGAGACCTGAAAACTCAGGTACCCGGAAAACAAACATGATTCAGTACTGGCGATCTTTTCAGAGTAGTTTCTCCAATGGAGACGTATCATCTCTGAAAAGAGTGAGAACTTCGGTGAAAAATCACTTGTCTCTTTGAGTACTTTATATTCAGTACTTACTTGCTCATCTGATTTGCATGCTTGTGTGATTCACTGTCATATACATTCTAACTGTAATCATTTCTCATTGTATGTGTTAATCTAGCTGTGTCACAGTTGCTTTATTGCTTATACCATATCTGTGCCAGTTACCTGTTACACAACTATCTGTCATATACATCTGTTTAGGGCTTTTCGTTTACTTGTGTTAGCCACCTGTGTGACAGCTGTGTGTTAATTTACATATCAAATACTGCCTGAGTTGTTGACCTGTCACACAGCTAGCTCAACCCTTCAACCTGTTAAGCCTTAATTTTGATAACATGAAGTAATTGTTTAAAATTAGTTAGCCTCCTATTCATCCCCCTCTAGTCGGCACTTACGATCCTTTCAATAGCCCTGCTATACCCACAACACAAGGCCACCACCCCCGCAACGTTAGGTTGTAGCTCCGCCTCTAGAAGTCGCAACCTCGCCGCTCTCCAAGGCCGCCGCACCGGCTTCCTACGTAACCACCCGGCATCCACTTGCCAGCAACATAGGGGGCACTAGGTCTAAGCTCCACAACGAATCCTCCAAGGGGGAAACAACGTCTGAGGACGTCGCCATTGCTGGTGTTGACAAAAGCTGACACAGGGCCTTCACCTTGAGCACCACACCTCGCCACCTACTAAACCGCGTCGGACACCCGTTGCTCACAGACCAGCACCACTGCTGCATCACCTCGACTCCATGCTCGGGCTCACCAAGGCCACCTGACAGTGTCGCCAAACTAGATCCGGAGCCGGCACACCAGGTGCTCTAGATCTGCACCACAATGCTTAGAGGACTGCATCCCAACCACCTCAACACTACCTGGGGCACCCCTGGGCCTCCTCTCGTTGACCACCCAAAGAGATGCCCCATGCACGTCAGAAGTCATCGGCCGCAACACCACCACAAGGAGCCATGTAACGCTGTAGGATGCTGCCATGTCCCGCGCAGCCACCACACGACCACGTGGCCTGGCTGCCAGGCACTGCCTCACAAACACCGGCCACTGCCACCACACACTCTGGCCTGATCTGGAGCGAGACGCAGCACATGCTTTAGATTTGAAGGATGACACGCCAGCCCTAGTAGCCGCCACCCAAGGGGGCCACTGCCACACCCTCAGGCTACCGGAGGGAGCCACGAGCGGCCGTTGTGGCCCTCCCAAACTACACTACCGCGACCCAAAACACGCTGGTGCTCGCGCCCATGCAGCAAAGGATGTATGCCCGTATCTCAACACAGAACCGTCCCATGGAGACACAGTGACCCGGGGCCGCCATCCTGGCATTCTGGCTCTGCCGTGCAAGAAGCAATGGCCAGAGGCCCCAGCCCTCTTCAGGAAAGAGGCCCACCGCCACCGTGGACGGAGCCAACAACGGCGGTAGCGAGTAGAGGCGGAGCTAGGGGGCATGGGAGCGTTTCAGATGTATTCGCTTTTATATGTTTGAGTTATGTGTAGATTCATATGAGTATTAGACTAGTAGTAATTCGTACGCTTCCAATTTTTCCTTATTTTCTACAGAATGCTAGTAGCTAGCACGATTCTACATTCACTAAAGACAAATCCTTAGCTTGTAACTTTCCTATTCTTGCTTCGTATGATCTTTTTTTTCGTCAAACACTCTTTAGTTCATGTGACATTGCTAAGAAAAACCACATCATAGACCGGCGGAAAACATCATCACAGATGCATTTCTCACTCGTCTATGTGAAAGGGTCTGTGATGACAAAATTATCATCATATGTGATTGCAATTTAGGGTTAAAAAATAGTGCCCTCCTCGCCGCCGGATCCAGGGCGGGCATCAATCGTGGAGGGTGTGGGCGATGGCCGTCAAGGGCTCAAATGCCGGCCTCTTGCCTGCGGCCCGCGGGATTTGGATCGAGGAGGCGGGCTCGCCCATCGCCAGCTCAAACTAGAGCGGCACCCCCCACGACAGATGGCACCGCCCTTGTTGTGGCAGCGGCAACGGATGGCGAGGACACATAGCCAATGAAGGCGGTGGATGTCCACATCCACAGGCTATGGATGCGGAAGCAGGTTGGCACGCCCGTGCTAAGCACAATAGGTGGCACCTCCACATCCCGCGCACATACGAAGCGATGGATCTTAGCATCGCGGGAGGAGACGGGGAAGCGGGGCCCACCACCGTTGTCGTCTAGCCACAGCTCCGGCGCCTCCACGCCTTTCCTCTTTAGCACCGGCAGTGCGACATTCATGTTTATCCGGTGGGGCGGCATATTAGGGAGAGTGACAAGGGGAGTTGGAGAGAGGGAGATGGCGCAACAGCGGTTAGGCTTAGGGGGATTGCCGGGGAGCTTTATAGGTCCGGGGTAAATGAACCGCTCTGGGCTGATTTGGCCCGTAAAAATGTAGACAGTTGTTTTAACTATGATAAATGTGATATTATCATAGAAGGCTTTTAACACAAAAACTGTAATAAAATTGTCTGTGATATATATTTCGGTGAAAACCGTTCATGATGATTTTATTATAGTTGATTTTGGTGAATTGTCTGAAATGAGGCTTCTAGAATAACATTTATGTACTGCTTGGATAAGGATACCTTCTACAGCTCAAGGTTAAAATACAGGACTATCATTCGATGCAAGCTTATGTTACGTGACCGTTCAGACAGATGAACGTATCGTTCTCTGATTCCATATGCATCGCTCTCTCTATCTAGAAAAAGAAATATGCATCTTGTCATGAAACAACGAGAAGATCAGAGTGATAACACAGCACAGTTACACAGAGCAGCCGAACAAATGTATCATTTTACATTCGTCGATTCGGGGAAAATAAAAGACAAGGCTCCTAGCTAGCAAGACATGGCAGCAGGCTGCTGGCTGCATGCCTCCATGCTCGCATTGCACGATCCTCGCACACCAAAACAGCTAATGAGAACAAACACGGAGGCACCACACATGCAACCGGCCGGCAGCAATCGCTAACCAGTCACCGCTGTGACTGTCACCGTACGAAACCGTAGAGCCGCCGTGGCCGTCATCGAAGTTGAGCGCGTAGCTGAAGGCGTCGTAGTGGAAGCTGAATCTCTGCCTGCGCCACCTTCCACGCTCCGACTGCAGCCTCCGGATGCCAGCCCGCAGCCTCCAGTAGAGGCTCCTCATAAAGTACTTGCTCTTGCGTCTCGCCACCGCGGCGATACCGGCAGCCTCCACGGCAGCTACCACGTCAGCCATTCTTGAGCTAGAGATGGGAGAGGCAGAGATGGTTGCGCGCTGTCGCCGGTTGGGGCGAGTTCTCTACGCCCTGCGCCCCTCTCAACTCACTTTGGCGGCTTTGCCAGTGTGCCCGTGTTGCCGCCGCAGCGTAGGGCCTGGGTTGGGTTCGCGATGGAGGCAAAGCGTAGTGAGGGTGGTGGGATATATAAAACTACTCCACTTTCTCTTCGTCGGATATAACTTTTTCCCTCCTTTTTCTTCCTCTGCCTTCCTCCGGTGCCCGTCTGTGTGCGGTGAGTTACTTCACAGCCGTGCTTAGCAGTGCCACACAAACGAAACACAGCCAACTAGATCATAATACAGATAACCACTTGAAACCACAAATGATTTGGCATTCGCATTAGTATATGTACATATTGACGAGCACAGATTTTGGAGTATGTCGGGATTGTAAAAAGTGGATGAACAAGTTGTAAATTTTGATTAGAATTTTTATAAGGTTCTCACATGTACATGTGGAGTAACTCTATGTACACATAATTTTTATTCTAAAATCAGGATGAATTGCTAATATAATATAACAAATGTACCTACCAAATATGAACTTTTTTGTTTTACATAAATACTTTTAAAAATATTTGCAAATACAATAGTATTTCAACATGTACATCTCTGAAAAATTCTCGGGAGCACAAGCACATGTTTGACGGAGGTATTTCCGTATTTAGACTTCATTATCCTCAAAGTATAAAATATAACTAATGCTCTCCACTCATATCGTGGTTTCATGGTCGCCAAAAGAAATGCTCTGTATACTGCTATATATAGTATACAGATAACTTTAAATATTAGACATGAATTAGCACAATCCGACGGTGGAGATATAGCAAATTTGGAGCTATTAGTCTTTAGATCTTCTCTTTGTTACACCAGTTTATGCCACATGTACTATCTAGAATAGCCAATATTAAACTTAAGCCACGCATTATGCATAGCCAAAACTTATCCATGTACCACGCGGCACAAATGTATAGCCCCCTTGTGTGTGTCTCTCTCCCCTCTCACCCATGTCTATGGAGAGTCTAATTGTCACTTATAATCTAATTGTGTCTACATATTTCTCTCTATTCTAGAATCTTTCATGCTCATGTGTTGCTCTCCAGCTATCTTTTTCTCTTGGTGAAAAGAGAGAGCTGTCATTTATGTTGCCTTGTAATTGGGTTCCGGGTTATGGGCTTATGGCCGAATGGCCAATATCTTCTTAAAGTCGATTTGCCCTTTTAGAGAAAATACAATAGTAGCTATACTTGTTATCTTCTACCGAAACCACGATATGAGCTATTAAAAAAGCCACCCCCTAGACTAATGTGCATAGTCACTCATGTTATACTATATATGTTTTACTTGAGTTTTCTTTTGAAGTACTCCCTCCGTCCCATTTTATAGGGCGCGCAACGCTTTTCGAGATACAAGTTTGACCATTAATTAGACCAACAAATATGATTTATATGTCACGAAAATTATACCATTAAATTCGTATTTGAAAGAAGTTTCAAATGGTATAATTTTAAAGTAACATGACTCATATATTATTGGTCTAATTAATGGTCAAAGTTGTATCTCGAAAAGCGTGCGCGCCCTATAAAATGGGACGGAGGGAGTATTATACTACATAGTGCCAAAGCACTCTGTAGCTATAAATTGCTTCCAATGGATGGAACTACAATTATTAACAAATTTGCATCTTATACTCCATGCCTATGTAGAATGTCTCAAAATTTGCATAGTTTTGATTGGTTTATCTGTCTTGTGTTGTACTGATAACTCACGTGCAAAAAACCTACAACTTTCTAGTATGTTAGAGAACATTCCAATAATCTACTAACATCAACTTAGGGTCTCTGTTTCACAGGATTCTGAAAATACAGAACAAACAAAAATATAGGGTTACAATACTAACTAACAATCTCTGTAAAATAAATTTCTTAAAAAAATTAAAATCTTATATATTTTCTTAATTAAAGGGACCTACAGATTCAAGCAATGATCGTACCGTCCAGAGTACCAGCTCTCAGTTCTTCTTGACATTTCTTCTGATCGTACCCTCGCATTATCACCGGCTTACCGCGGTTTTATGTGGACTCGAGCCATACAACGCGAGGAGGGCCTTTTTAGCCGAGCTCCCAATTTCATTTCTGTAAGGGCTTGGTCGGGAATTTCGCATGTCTCAGCCCCTCTCGCACGGACAGCCCAACTAGGTCTATCATCTTCGCCGTGTCTAATCAGGTCGATCCGTTGGGTTACAATAGTGATCCCTGAACTGAAACTGAAATGAGCGATCGAGCGTCCTTACGAACTGCCTCCATCCTCCAATTCTTCAGTCCTGATTTCTTTTTTTGAATGAGAGAGAGGGCCAAGCACAACACACACACACACATCGCGGGCTTCCATTGAAGAAACCGCAGATCATTACGAAGTCTGAACTTTTCGGGCTGAATGCTCCTCCACAAGAATGGACATGGCGACATCAGGAGCGATAACGATAGACAAGCTAATAAAAAGCACTGACACGTCGACGGATACCAACAGATACTGATACGTGAAGAAGAGGCTAAGAAACAACTTTTTTACGTGCGAACATGTGCAAGGACAGCAATTTTCTCTTGTTATAAGATTCTTCATCCTGCGCAGCACATGTTCATGGTGAGGTCTAAGAAAATATCCAGAAGGCTCAACTAATTTGGACCTTACGAAGTTACGATATAGTTTATGTGTGGAGCATGGGTGCCAGTGCGCACGCATCTACAAGAGAGAGTATGGACAGTTTCTTCATCCCCCTGTGTGTACATGGTGATTTATACTGTGCTTGTAACCTTGTACGCCATATTTCTTGGTCCCTCTCTTCTCGTTGGATAGTGATCCTTGCATCCATGCATGCATGACATCAACTTCACGTCATTTCCTCCATGAGCTGATAGAGCCGACGCCATGAGAAATATCCTATGTAAACTTTTGTAATGGCGTGGACCAGCATCTGAAAGACTTCCAACAATGCAGCCAAAGCAATATCCTTCTACAGAAAGAGCACCCCCGTATCAACTCCACGCGTGCTGCCATCCTCGAGACGATCGGGGCTGCATGCGTCGCGTCACCTCGTTGTCAATGCTTCGCAACCGGCCATGCTATCGCGCTCACCGTCCCGGATTCCGCCCGGTCTTTCCTAAAGAAAATACGTAGCCACGGAACCGCCGAATCGTATTCGTACCACTGTAGCGCGCGCCCCAGGTCCTTGACGTGCCAATGCCAGCATGCCATCCGTTCGGACTCCGGCGCGCGCGCCGCCACGCAGCCCTTCTCACGGGTGGCGTCGCGCGGCCCTCCGACCAGGCAGGGCCGGCCGAGCCGCCCAGCGCGGGGAGGGGCTGCGACGCTGCTTGCATGTGAGGGCGGCGTTCTGCCAGGGTGTCGGCTCACTTAGGTCCATGCAGCACAGAACGCACGATCGTGCGTGCGGCCATTAATGGCGCGATGTCACGGCGCGCCGGGTCGCTGCCGCTACGTGGCCGGCGGGCGCGGCAGCCAAGTCGTCGATGGCAGCAGACGCGTCACATACTTTTGGGCGGAAATGACCCGCGGTGCCAGCCACAGGCCACAGTGCTGCCCTGCCGCCAAGGGAAACGAGGACGACAGCGAGCACGCCGCGCCGCGCACACACGTGTTGCCGCGCCGGGCCAGGAAGCTAGCGGCCAAACCATGGCTTTTTATTCGGATATTTCCGGCGATTCGGCCGGGTCTTGTCCGACGGAAAGCTACTGTTTGGGGGGTTTTGACTGCATACGTGTAGGGTGCAACATGGCGCGCTGTCGTTGCTCCGGCGGCGGCCTCTAGTTCGAACATTTGACTGCTAATTTGACCTTGCCTTCGCCTTCTTCTTCGTATTTGTTTCTAGAAGTTTCCTCCGGTAACATGCATGCATCATAGGACAATCCAATTAAGTTACTCCTACTTGGAGTTATAGCTGCTGTGTTTCAGATCTTGAAAAAACATGGCCACTCAATGTTCATTTAGGAGTTCACAAAGATACATTTCTACTGAAATGAGATCTGAATTTCTTTTCATCAGACTTAAGCCAGACTCCAACTGGCCCACCAAACGCTTATTAAAATCACATCACGTACTTGCGTGCGGTCCTTGCGTCCACGACTGCGCTAGATATTTTCCGACTTGTGTGTTATCGCCGTATCAAAATTTGCAACATGGGGTCATATCTTTAGCTTGCAAGTCAACATACAGCCGTGCCACCGTTAGGAAGATTTGCCATCTGTGCGGACAAAACCACCCGTTCTCCATTGTTTATGCACATAAGAGGAGGGATTCAATCGGATCTTGCCATCTGTCGACTATAGTTCGTGTTAGTCTCTTGGATGCAATAATGCAACTGTTCACAGCCTATTTGTTTGCAATTATTGGCAAGCCGAAATTTTCGACCATACTATTGCTTTGTTATAGAAGGAAGCCATACTGTTGCTTTTGTAAGTGCTTACGATCATCAACCAGCAAACAGAAAACTTGAGCTGAAACGACTTACTGAAAGAAGAAAGGAGGCGTTATCATCCACAATCTTCAGGGACAAAATCACCTTTTATTTGGGGAAGATGACTTTATCATCTCTTGGAAAAAAGTCACGAAAAGCTCGATCTAGTAACATGCGTGGGCCTCTGCCTTTTCGCCCTTTTAGCAAGGATTTGGTTAAGCAACCAGCGTGAGAAATCACATATGTATATCATGCTAGCTCCATTGGTACCGTCTAGCTAGCTAGCTGTTACACATTATATATTACGTAAGTAGTAATTTGCACTGTTCATTAGCTTGCACAGATTCTTGCGTAAGGTTCTACCACTGTTCTTCTGCTATGATAGACTAAATCGCGCAGACACTACGTTTCCTCTTGTCAAATGTTCACACTGCAAGGCTGCATTAGTGCTGTGCCGATAATACTAATCACGTGTGGACTGCATGCTTGGTCATATGCGTTGCCTTGCTCAGGCATGCGTTTCTAGATCTTCAAGCCTAAACTTTGTTTGGAAGCTAAGCATGAAGGTGTGCTTATCCACAAAAGGAAGAAGGCTGTTACAGCACTCAAGCGCCGGCGTGCCTTTCCCCTTTCGGCACGAAAATGACACACACGTTGGTGTCAAGATGCAACCTCGCATGTTAGCCCCTCTCAAGAGGCAGGCGCCTCATGTTTTAGATTCCTTCGTACTGTTCTCTGTTCTCTTCCACATTACAACAAGAGGCCCTTCAAATGTTTGGACACCTATCATAAGAGCAGAGCATCTGCATCAGATTACGCTTGGATCAGTAGAGAATAAACGTAATTTACAGTGCATGTGCATGCGCGTATGCAGATTTGCCGAAGTGATTTGGTCTGAAGATCTAAAGATCAGTGAGGATTGGTCGCTGCATTGGCTGTATCATCACGCAATATTGCAGATAAGTAGTGGTATTGGTGGTGTGGAAGCATTGTGTCAAAAGTGCAAAGTGGATCTAATCACTTGCCAGTACGATTAACCAGTGATTAATTATGGTTAAGTAGATCCATCAGGAGCCTTTGTGCATTCGTATATAACAATTAGTAAGACCACCAATGAATACTCCAAACGGGCACGTAGCAATCTGAGGCCCAACTATACAATGATTAGCGGTGGCAGCCAAGCTTATTTAATCTGATCCTGTGGATTAAACAACTGGTGTTCATGTCATGCTGTGATACAACGCTGGTGTTGGTTATGTCGTGACGTTGGCTAGGCCTGCGACACTTAAAAGATCAGGGCTTTTTATACAGCAACTGTACATCTATTCCTGTATATATTTTAGTAGTACACCACAGTCGACATACCGATGCTGAAAAGAACTCACGAGCTAGTAAAACACATCTTTTATTATAAAAATTTACAGTACAAAGCACATTTTTAAATTAAGACGGGAGCCGAGTAACGGACGGTGGAAAAGGTGCAAATAATTAGGAGAATGCTAACGGTACAAGTTTATTTTATAAAACGTGAATAAACATTTTTTTAGTTCTCAAGGTCTCTCTTAGGTGGTAAAAATATCAGAAACTGTGTCACGTGGTCTGAAAAGGCGTCAAAGCCCTTTAGTGTGTCTTTTTGGGTTGGACAACTAGGCTCTTGATTTGATGACAATAGCATTTTAAATCAATTTTGAAACTTTAAAAAACAACTACTCTCAAAACGTGCGTCCAAATTAAGATCCGTTTTTCACCATTGTGTTCGTTTGACAAGATCTTCAAATTAGATCCTGTTTGAATATGTTTTTGACAACCTCTTTTTTTATCTACCCCATTTTTTTGGTGATAATTTTTCCTCTGATTTCATGTGGTGCTTAGTTGTACTATATAGTTTTAGTTGTCTATGATATCTTTTTGTTGTTATTCTCTACTGCATATATTTTTCTACCGTATTTTTGATTATTTTTTGTTGTATGTTTTTATCTACTGTATTTTTTATTAGTTGTCTACCGTAATTGTTAACAATTATCTACTACATATTTGTCTAATGCATTTCAAATAGTTATCTACTGCACATATATATTTTTCACGGTCTATTGTACTTTTTTCATATCTAGGATCTCTACGTATTTTTCCTTGTTTCCTCTCAAAGACAGTTGCGTGAAAAGTAAACGAACTGATAAAAGAAAATCTACAAATAATGAAATGCCCGATAAAAGACTTGATGGAAAAAAATTGACAACATGTAAAAGTAGGAGAAGAAAACTAGGAAGAGAAAACTATTGAAGAAAAGAAAGAGAGAAAGAAAAAGAAATAAAGCAACTGTTTAATGATAGTCTTTCGTGGTTTTCGTGGTCTTAAAAAGTGTTTACATAGTTTCCGTAGGATAAATGTTTACCTGGTAGACTAGACGAACGCATATGCAACATCACACTTTTATTGCCAAGTTTGCAGTAGTATCTCGTCTTACAGGAGAGTATAGGTGGGTACTCATAGCTGGAGACCGACATTATTCTATCCGGAAGATTGGAGACAACCATACATGTGTCTGATTAGATTATCTTCACACTAAGGGCACTCTCAATGCATTGTATTTTAAGTATATCTTATTACATTAAATAACTGTTAGATACAATCTTCTTAAGGGGTTGTATCTTAGTGTTGTATCTAAAACATCTTCATTTATTATATTTATGATCTATACTACCATTTTTAATCTTAAAACCTGTTTGTGGCATAGTTCTAGTACATAGTAGTACATGTATGAGCCACATAGGATTACTCAAGAATTAATTTACATCGATTACACCGTTAAGAGCCGGTTCCAAATTAAGAGACAGTTTCCTTCTCTTTCCTGCATAACTATCCTACCACATAAGTTTTTTTACCTAGGTGGCATGGCTTAAGAGACAGCTGAGTTGGAGCATTGTGACTGCCCTAAGAAATCTTTTGGTAGTTCACGTGACAATTTATAGGGGAGATCACAAATTTGTCTCGCATCACGTTAAAACCTAGGACTAAGCACTAGAGCCATGAGATCTTTTCCTGCTTGTTTGCTTTCCGTGTCGCTGACCAGCTGCGCTGGTTGTGGGATTAATAATTGAGGGTTACACCGTACATTCCACTTGAATCAGCGCAAAACGCTCCCCTTTAAATATACAAGTCACACATCCTGTACAACATCTCTTTCTCTCTCTCTGACTCGCTCCTCCAGCTCTCCTGCAGCAAGCTCCATACCCTTCTTCCCTCCTCTTGCGCCCGCGCTTGACCAGTTGAGTTCTTCTTCCGTCATGTTTTCGTTCTAGAATCGTTCCTGTGGTTTGCATCAAGAAGCAACGCGTGTGACGTTTTTACCGTCAAGATTAGGTAGAAGCTCCTTGTTTTTTTCTTGGATCTTTCAGCTCGTTTCCATGATCTGTGAAGAGTTCCCGTCGTACCTTATCATTTTAGTATTGCAATAGATGCATCAAAGGCTAAACATCAGATGATGCATTGCTCGCGTACGTACTAGCAGTACAAGCACCGGTCTTTCTTAGTTTTTCTGACGACCCAAGCTGCCGTTGTTCTGCACAGAATACTACCTAACTCTTTTCGAGGCAAAAGTATGCCAATTGGGTCCGTACATTACGCCAAGTTGCACTCTTGTTCTGATGTCGATTGGTCCCCTACGAACCTTGTAAAGGGATAAGTGTTGCTTCCTTTCGTCCCTCCACTGTCTGCTTCGAGTTCGGCTGTGGTGTGTGCGCGTCTGCAGAGAGAAGCAGAGTTAGAGGTGGAGGCTTCAACTTGACGATGTTTGTGGTTGGAAGAATCCAAAAAGATCAGGGGAAAAGGAGTAAGAGCTTTTATCACTTTTTTTATTTGCTCTCCTGTTCTTGTTCCATGAAATTATCTCCAATCGCTATGCTTGCTTGCGAGTTAGAAATTTTACTCTTCCCCCCTTCTCCAAAAAAATCGATAGTAAATTGCTTTCAATTCTCGTCGAGCTTCATGTCATGGTTCTTGCAGGTAAGCAGCCTGTTGCGCATCCATGGGTTGCGGGTTGTCGAGGCAGGATGATAGCGGCGGTCCACGGAGAAAACCGGGGAACTTCGGCGACGTCGTCGTGTTCCTTCCGGGACTCCGGGCGCCGAGGAGCGTAGACTTCTCCCAAGCGCTCGCCGGGCGCCTGACAAGAGCGTCGTGGAGAGGCTCTCGGCCCTGAGAGTGCGGGTTGTCGACATGGCAATGCAAGAATCCGCGGTGGCCCTGAAGCCGAGGCGAAGGACAGCGGCACGACACGGTGTGTAGAGCGTCTGAATTCCTGGATGATTTTGCCTGAATTGTTGGCTGGTTTTGCCTGGAAGATGTTGACCTCTGAACTGACACCGGGTTGGGCTTTTTTTTGCGGCTTTCTACAGGATCTAGTACTGCGAACCTCCTACAGGCACTGGAAGACTACTTACCAGCTGTGCTAGGATTGGTGAAGGAAGGTGAGCGATTTCTGCAATTTGGTGAACTGTTTTTGTTATATTGGTTCACAATTCTGTTTCTTTTTTCTTGTTTCATTAAGCCTGCAAAATGTGCAGGCAGTGAGTTGAGGCACGAAGTGCAGTTCGTCTGGGCTAACCAAGAGGACAATGCTGAGGTATGTGCCTGCCCAAACTAAGTGATCTGTCCCAGGTTTTCTATGATAAAATTAATCCTTGGGTCTAACATGATTCCAATATTCAATTGCAGGAAACGGCCATGGCGGATGCATGGTACGAGGTGTTGTCCGTGCTGCATTTGATGGCCATGGTATGTTTGTTGCAGGCCAACTCCCTGCTTCTTCCCAGGTCGTATGGTGATGGTTACGGACCAAGGGTTTCTGAAGGTAGTGCAAGTATAAACTGTATTGCATCTGAAGTTATATGCATTTATATTAGATCACTGGAAAATGTCCATGGTTGCATTGAAGTCCTTCTGTGCATGCATGGTGTTTCAAGCTGATAATGCGTCATTTCTTGCCAACGTAAACAGAGAGCAGACGGGCCACTGTAGACGTTTTCTTGAAGGCAGCTGGCTACTTAGACTGCGCAAATCGACAAGTACTCCCACAGATACCATCAGAACTAAGGTTCTGTACACTTGAGCAGCACTTCAGATAACTTTAAAACTTCCCCGTTCAAAAATAAATAATAATCAAAGCTGAAAACTTCTACTGAAAATTCCTTTTCAATATATGAATTTCAGGAGACAACTTCCAGTAGACCTGGCTGAAGGAAATCTCAAAGCTCTTAGCCTGCAAGCTCTGGGCCAGGTACTATATTCTCGACTCAGCACATTTTGTTTTAATTTTGGTGGCTAACTCCCAAAACATCCTACAACAATTCAAATGAGCTATTACACAGAAGATCACTCATTTTAGTCGGACGATGTCTAAAATGGCCCAAATAGTCTGGTAACATTGGTAAAAATAGACACAGAGGATGTAAACATGAATAAAGCGGCATATACTCTTCAAAGTTTTCTCAAACTCTTACGGTCTCAATATTAAAGGGCATTTTATTTGAGGAAGTACTAAACTGAACACCTGGGCGGCAGCTACTATGCTTTTGCAAGTTCGTCACATTTGATTTTGTTTTATGGTCAATTGGTCATGAACATTGGCAATCTTCATCCTACAGGAGTTGACATGCAGCTTGGGTTGGCAATTGATAGCCCAAAGGCCACTCTAGCAGTAAAAAGGCGCTTAGCTTGTGAGATGGTCAAATATTGGCACCAGGTTCAGGAGAGCATTCCAGAGCTTCATGTGTCCGACGGATGGGGGAGAAAGCATCTACTGTTTGTCAAGTGGAAGTATGTTGAAGCAAAGGTGTGTAAGCTACTTCAATAGTTCAACCATTATTTCCCTAACGTTAACCATCTAATTTTCAAATCACAAATGTGTGCCCCATTCAAATAGGCTGACTGTTCTTCAGTCCTAGATATAATTTTCAAATCACAAATGTGTGTCCCATTCAAATAGGCTGACTGTTCTTCAGTCCTAGATATTTTACCTGTAATAGAGTACTAGTCTTACAACCATCTAACCTGACGTTACCATATCTGCTTTTATCAGGCTGCAGCATACTATTTCCATGGTTTGATTCTTGATGAGGGAAACAGTGAGAAATCTCACGGAATGGCAATAGCCGCCTTGCAAGCTTCAGAGGAATTTCTGAAAGAAAGTAAAAGAGCTTCTGAAGCCTTCCATGCAACTCCTCCAACATCAAGGTAAGACATCCCACCCTAGTTTGCTACTGGGAGCATATTGAGTGTTTTCTCCTTTCCAATTTTAGACAAATTTACCCTCGGTATGAAAAAACTTCACCATGTGACCTGTTTAAGGAACATCTGTTACTGTGCACTGTAATAATCCTTTTTAAGCATGCAAAATGAAGAGAGTACCTGTAACTTTGCAGGAGCCCCACTCCATTTGGAACAGCTAAGTATTTGTTTGACAAGATCCCAAAAGACGCGTCAAGCAAGGTCCGGATCAATCAGGACCTGTATACTCAAGAAAGGTAACAATTAGCGGCAAAATAAGCTCACACTTAAATTGCTTAGGTTGTGAATCCGAAGGACTGATGTGTCATCTGTTCTGGGAACCTACAGGGTTATTGGAGCACCACCTCCATTACCGGATTTCTCATTGGCCCTAACACCTGAAGACTATGATCTTCCTCCATTAGACCCAGTTTGGAACAAAGAAGACGGCCATCAGTAAGCGTATATTCAGGAAGAATGTCTTCTGACGAAAGGCTCTGGCTCTAATGAGAAAGCAAGAACCAGAATTCTGCCATGTTGAAGCCCAACATGGTGCAATTGAAGTGTAAAAAATATGTTGCAACCAAAAATTGATGTTGACAAATTGCAAGCAAAATTAGAAAGGCCTGAAGATAATCTGAAGAGCATTGTATGGAGAATCTTTTTCTGATAATGGAAATACGTTGTCAAAAGGATTTCAACAACTTCTGTAAAATAACATTTCCAATGAGCGCCATGGATCTTTTTTTCTTAGGATTTTATGACAGTGGCTTAGTATTGGGTCTATCCTAAGCACATCCATGTGGTTAGCTTACCAAATTTGATCCTGCTTCAAGGACCATACCACATTTATAGAGAATTTTCGAAGTTTGAGACAGAAAAGGGCACGACGAAATTCGAACGAAGCTACTCAATTCACACAGGAGCTCTGAACTGATGTTCAGCATCCCAGATAGTGAGAACAGGATGATGCAAAATGACTGAAAACCGGGTTTTTTGTGGGAGGAGGTAACGGTGCATATATATATTCTGTCATTAGCCTACTCTGGCTGTGGGCAACCGTTACAAGCCCCAAGCAAACACCACTTTTTTGTTTCCCTTTTTGTTATCAGTTACCAGATCAGCCGCATACGGTATCTGGTTGGCAATATGAAGATTTGAAATTATGTAACCAACCATATGTACAGATCAGCGAGGCGTCACAATCGATCTGCCATTCTTCCAAATGGTATACTACTATAAAAAAATGAAGTAAAACAGCGGCACATTTTAGGATGATCGCCCAAATAGAGTACACTCAAACAACAGGCTGGTTTGCAAATTATTAGTGAAATGTGGCATTTCCATAAATATTGAGGCCTTTCAATTTGCTCACTGATGCAAAATTTAATCATGGACACTTCAGTAGTTGCCTTTCATCATTGTCCCTACCAATCATGTTCCATAAAAAGTACTTGTTATCCCTTCAATACAAGCCTCAAAACCAAAAGTAGCAGCCTCCCCTTATAAATATTTTTTTTAGGAGCCAAAATTCTATCTTGGAATATACAATTCCAATCAAATTGAGATGAGATGAACAAGGTAGGGAAATAATCAGGATGTCCAAATAGTTACCTCTTCTCTGGTTGTTCATTGGATGCATATGCAACCATGATGTTTGAATTTCATTAAATGGTGTCTCTGCATGTCATCTACAAGATGTAATCTACGGCTAAATAGTAGGACCCAACAAGTACAAAAGATGCAATTCCACTGCAGGCCATTCGTAGCCCAATGCCACGGAACAGAACATTCCTATCAGCAGGTGATATTCCTGTCTTCCGCTCTATCCACATTCCCGGTGCTTCCCATTTAAGAAACCTCCTCTCCATTGCGATATACTGAAAAAAAAAGTGAGAAGAAATAATGTGCGTTTGCAAATAGGGAAGAATGTGATTTCAAGTTTGAAGGCAGTGAAGTACAGAATTGCATTTGTAAACTAAAAGGAATAAGTACGTATTTATGTAGGGACAAGCTCATACCTTAGGTATCACAGTGCACTGTGAACGACTTTTGGCAGTATCGAACGTATGTGAAGCAGCAGCTGCTACAACTCCAGAGAGGCCTGCAGCAAGACTAGAAGCGAAAGGGGATACAGGGCCTGCTTCTTCTAAATTCCTGAGAAGAGCAAAAGGTTAGACTGACCAAAATGTGAAGGCACCAAAAAGATCAGTTATGACATCACCACTATCTTTACTTCCAAAATCAGATATACTAATATGATTCCATTACCTCGGTTCAGGGTTCATATTAACAGCTCTCCAAGTAAGCATCCCCTCATATATGAATTGCCAAGTTGAAAAGAACATTCCACCAAAGACACAGTCTCGGGCTATCCCTGGTCTAAGTCCTCTCCATAGAGCACCCCATCCTTCCAGTGATATCACTCTAGAAGGCACCTGAACATCAGAAGGTAACGGGGGCTTCCCAGAGCCAGTCAGCATCCATGGGTGCTGTTTTAGGGCACACATCATGTCGGGATGCTTTGGGGAAAGATTGGACAAAAGGCTGACAGTGCTGTTCCATACTCTGATGTCAGGGACATAACCAGGTAATAGTTTGGAAAACAGTGGAAATGAATCTTGAATAACATTAGCAGGGTTCATAGCTCTCAAAGGCATGGCAGAACCAACTTGGGTCCGAAGTTTGAGAAGTTCAAATGGTGTGCACAGAAATGCTTCTACAGCACCAGCAGTTATGCCAGCCAACATAGCCTCAGAATAATAAACATGGTTGTCTTCCCTTCCATCTGCCAAGACATACACAAAATAATAATCATTATGAAGCTCCATATATCAGCCAGCATATATCACTGTGGGTAGATTAGATCATTACAAAACACTTTTAACTATCGGAAAAGGAATACAGTTCAGAACAATCTGTGTATTGTTTTATTACACAGAAGCAAAAGTTCCAACTGCAACAGTTCTTCAGAGATACCAATATCAAACAGTCATGTGCAAATTGTTTCTTTCAAGACAATACAAGGACTCTAGTCAATCTGCAATTGGGGAGTATGATAATAGGAAAACCTCTCCACACCTAGTTTAGCTAGGTAGTGTGGCCGTTGAGTCGTGGTTTTCCTTAATTAACCAAGCACGGTGAGGTTTTTGGGCCCAGTTTCCCTCATAAACAGGGTCAATTCTTTTCTACTTAATGAATTGCAGGAGCATCCTGCCCTCTTGACAAGGTTTGTCAAAAAAAAAGGAAAACATATGAGAGAATTTGATAGAGAAGTCGAACAAATGTCTAGTCTGCACATGGGTGTACATAAAAGGCGCCAATATTTTTTTATGTAAAGCAGCTCACATTAAGAAATGATTGCGGTAACAAAGTATTTACCTTTATAGAATGCTGTTAAAAGCTCATAGGTCCCAAAACGTACTCCCACACCAGGCAATTTACCTAATATTGACCATCCGAGGCCACTGTGAAGACCTAAAAGACATATAACGATTTAAAAAGATAGTGATTTTAATTTTGTGCGTGAAGTAACATAACATATGGGGGATAAGAAGCCATCATAGAGGAATTCAAAATGTAAACCTCAGGGTTCGCATGGTTCTTCCCTGTGTCTCTCAATCAGGGAAGTTCATATGAAAAAGGCACCTAAACAAATTGGGCTCAAAACTTGCTGTAAAGCCTGATATTTTAGTACAACACCAGCATGCAGCCAATTAAAAGCAGGATTCTGGACCTTTTATGTTGGAACGGAAAAACAGGTGCAAACTGAGTTATCTGGATTAAGCGGATACACTCTTAATTAGGCAGTGTACAAAACCCAATATGACCACATCTGCAGTAAGTTGTATTTTAATTAAGATTCAGTATCATTGTCAGGCTCCACTATGGAGTATTATGGATTGTTACTAATAGCTGGATGGCAACCTGAAAAGTGAGAAGTCACCCATTACTAACTGCAAAACAAAACCAACTATAAACCTCGGTAGACACTACCAGCACTATCCTGGAAACTCAACAATCAACATCACAAATCTCTTAACTCCACTAGTTCCTAGGTCTTAGTATCAACGCAGATCAAGATGTAACCACTTCGATCGCATTTCACAATACCACCGCCGAAAAAAGAAAGATATCTACTCGTCTAATAGCAACCAGGCAGCCAACCAAACCTGCAGGGCCGGAGGTGGACATGAGCCGGTCCACCACCTGGCGGAGTCCAATCTTCTGCTTCGTCCCCGGCGCGCTCAACTGCAGCACAGGCCAAAAAGCCAAATCAAACCCTGAGAGAAGACCAGTACAGGCAGCAATGGGAGAATCTGAGGGTGTTCGGGCGCTCGCCTGGAGGAGGGTCTTGACGGTGTCGAGGGGGTGCACGGCGACCGCGGAAGCGCTGATCGCCGCGGCCCCGGCGGCCGCGTGGCCGGCGAACACGCTGTCGCCCAGCGGCTTGCCGCCTCCAACCATCGCGGCGGACGGGAATGGCGAAGCACAGGTTTAGGGGAGAAGTGGGGAGCAAAGCGGCGGCCACTCACCAAGGCCCGAGCGCGCCGGCCCGGCCCATGGAGCCGTGGCCTGTGGGCGAACCTGCCTCTCGCGATGCGCGAATCTTGGCGCGATCGGACGGCCAAGAAACACTGACGGGGGTCCGACTCGGGTCCAAGTTCGCTTCCAACGTTGTGGTGGTGCCTGGTCCAGCGCCGGCTGGCTTGACCACGTTCCTGCTCACGCTGCTGCCGGTAGCTCTCGCCTCGCCGCCCTGGAAGCGCAAGACGAAAGTGGCCGCCGCCTGCGCATGCACTTCATCCTGCACTAGCCGCTCAACGCTCGATGGGCCAAGGTCAGGGCCAGCTGGAGCCGGCGGTGGAGGAGCCTTCTCCGCCCCACGCCGAGCCGGAGCCGGAGCCGGCGCCGTCGCAGTCTCCTGCCCCGGCGTCCTCCTCCCTCGAGGCGCTCGCCGCAGGTACGTGCCAAACTCTGGATCTTATGAGCCAGTGGCGGTTCACTAGTATCCTGTTTTTGAAGTAAACCCACGGTCCATTGCCATGGGGTAGTTCTCGTTGAGTTGCGCTAGCCTCTATCTAGGTCGTCGCGTTGCTTGGATTTGGGAAGCATTGGTGGAACCGTAGCTCTAGCGCCGCCAGTATTACAAATAGTTGTGGGTAGTGGGTGGACGAGATTGTTCCTGTGGTTCTCAGTATGTGGTGCGTACCTTGTACTGGACGGCTAACTGGTGAGTGGCGACATCTTACAAATCCTAGAACACATATGCGTTCATGCCGGAATTGAGGTAGTCTTAAAAGGTTAGTGTCATGTAGGATATGTGGTGAGTTGATAACACCCTGGGCCGGAGGAGTCATTAAGCTTGAATCCGCCAATGTTGGCCCAAAACGACTAGACTGAGTTCCTAAAATCTCTCAAAAAATACTGCAGTGTTCGGACAGTTTGTGTGCTCTTTTAAATTTGCATGCCATGCGTTTCTTCATTTGGAGCTCCTTAATCTAGACGTCTGTTAGTGTTCTGCGAATCAGGAGCTTTCATTCATTAATTTATAGCAGGATTACGATCATGTTATAGGCAACAATCTAGACTGCTGTTAGTGTTCTTCTGATGTTGGATTCTTTTTACTGAGCTTTAACCTGTCAATGTCGGTCCAAACGACTAGACTCAGCTCCGAGCTCTCTAAAAAATTACTTCAATGTCCGGACAGTTTGTGCATTTTGCATGGCATATGTTGCTTCTTTTGGGAGCTCCTTAATCTAGCCCACCATTAGTGTTCTGATGACTGATGATGGATTTTTTAAATGCACAGAGGCTATGTCATTTGGTGAGGATGACAGTGAGGAGGTATGACCCTTATCTTTGCTTCTAGATAGTAGATAGGTACTTATATATCTGCACCGTACTCTCTTCATGGCACTCGAGAGGTCAGTGAAATAGTATTTTGCTTGTGCAGTCAATTGATGTGAAGGTACAGAGAGCTCTGGAATGTCCATGTGTGGCTGATTTGAAAAATGGACCTTGCGGAAGCGGATTTGTTGATGCATTTTCCTGCTTTCTGAGGAGCACAGAACTAGAGAAGGTTGTACTATTTGTTTCTTTAAGTTACTAAGTTGCTTTCGAGTTACAGTACCTACATATGCGTCATGATAACCAAAACATACTGCTCTTCCTTGTAAACTTTGCTCAATATGATGAAACATTAAGAAATACTTAAGAAAGTTGAAACTAGTGTTTAGCAAAGGTTGGTTAGTTGATACCTTTCTCACATACAGCCTTGATAATTAGTGTGACCCTTTTTTTGCCAGATATGTTTATTTTCTTATTTTCCATCATTTATATGGATATTTGGTTTTATCTCGAACTAATTGAGCTCAGTTCTCTGTTTGTTTCGAACTGATTGAGCCCAGTTCTCTGTCTGCTACAGTGTGCAGTAGGAAATGTGTGTGTTAGTGTGTGTATTCTAAAAAAGTGGCCTAAGTTGTTAGTAGATCGTATGGAAGAAAATAAAGATACAGTGTCCTATGGCGAGTTCTTCGTTTAACCTAAATAATAATAGAAGTACAATGGTTGTTGTCGATTTGGTTACACAACAATGTTATTGTAAGGCAATTATAATTTGATTCAATCAAAGATACTCATTCAGGTTACGTGTTACTAGAGAATTGACCCCTTTTTTTCACAGTTGAAAGAGTTCAAAAATGCTCTTGCGCTAACTTTATTGGTCACAATTTCTTTTGGTTCCTTTTCCATATGTGGTTTTATGCTCCGCTTGTTGTTGAGTATTTCATAAGTTTGGATCCGTTGTCTAAGATACAATTATTTGCGCATCTGAATAGCTTTCACTCATATGCTATTAAATGCTATTGACTGATTGGTTCATGTCTATGTCCTCCTGAATATTGACTGATACTAAACTCTGCTTTCCAGGGATCAGATTGTGTAAAGCCCTTTATTGCATTGCAGAACTGCATCAAAGAAAATCCAGAGGCATTTTCTAAGGAGATTTTGGAAGAGGAGGAGAATGACGAGGAGGCTGAGAAATCCAACCTAAAAGTTAGAGCTCCAGCATGGTCTAGAGAATCCAAGCCAAAGCTTTGAGGTTGCATGGAGCCTGATACGGAGATTCCTCCAGTTGGCACACTTCACCTTGTTTCTTCTATAAATTCTTCCATTGTAGGCTTACATTCAGTGAGCAAAGAGGCATCTAAGACTTCAGCATCAATTTATCACATTCTGTGTGGTAGAAATATTCGATCAGAATTTTGGAGAACATACACCCTAGTGAAATCAGGAACTGAAAAACCTGTATTCTGAAGACTTCAATTTCGAGATGGACTATATGAGCTGGTAAATATCGCAATGAACTAGTGTTATCAGTATTACACTGCTTGCGTGTTTGGCTATTGGGTGATCTATCCGGAAATTTTGCAATTCATGGCACAAATTCGTATCATATATAACATCAATTTACCACTTTTTGGGCGAGAGCTGAATGAATTTACCTGGCAATTTTTATTTTATTTTTTGATTTCTGAAGAACTGGCGAAGATGGGCCGTACCAATGGTAGGTCTCACCAGTCACCACACTATGATAAAGCACAAAAAAACATGTTTCTTGGTGGGCTTACGGCCCAATGGCCCGTGTCCTCTACTCTCTCTCTCTCTCTCTCTCTCTCTCTCTTCCCCCAACCCATCACAGGGTTTAGTTTAGTTGAGCTACTGCCTACTCTGGCTGGGTCTCCGCACTCCGGAGGAGTCCCAACTACCGCAGTACTCTACTGCTTCCACCTCCGCCGCGATAAGCCCTAATCGTCACCTCCATCTCCACCTCCACCTCCATGGCGACCACCACCTTTTTCCATCCGCTCGCCGTCCCCATCGCCAGCGACGGTGGCGCCCGCCTCCGTCTCTCCCCCCTCATCCTGCCCCATCCCACCCGCACAACTTCTCTCCTCGTCGCCCGCGCCAAGCGCGCTGGCAACCGGGCCCCCGCCGCCTCTCGGCAGCCCACGAACCCCGACGCCGTCCCGAAGCGGGAGGCGGACGAGGAGGTGGAGGTGGAGGAGGAGCTGCCGTGGATCCAGGACAAGGCGCTGGACCTCGTGGAGTTCACCGGCACCGTCACGCAGGCCATTCCTGGGCCGCGCGTCGGCTCCAGCCCCGTGCCGTGGCTCCTCGCTGTGCCGCTCGCCTACGTCGGCGTCTCCTTCGTGCTGTCTGTGGTCCGCACCGTCCGCAAGTTCACCTCCCCGCGCACTAAGAAGAAGAAGAGGGTAAGTCTTCGCGTCGAAAAATCATGTGCAATTTGATGCTTAGTGGGAGGCGGGGGAGTGATACGATTAGGAGTTTAGTTACACTTCAGGTAATTTCTCCTTAGATGTTAATATTGGGTATGTAAGGAAGTGATAGCGTACTTCTCTTACAGTAGAGTTTGAGCCTTGCGAAACTTCAGGTACATTGTCTGGAAAAGTAGTTTGTTTGTTCAATCTAACCTCTAATAGTTGTTCGTTGGGTGTTAACTTCGGTCAAGGACTCAGGGTGATGGGGGATGTGCTTGTTTTTCTAGCGATGGGGAATTCTGTATTGCAACTATATTTTTATTTGTAAAATATCAGGGAACCATACTACGGAATTCAGTTTGGTTGAATTAGTTAAGCTTACAATATTTGCTTCTTAGATGTTACTATGAGTGAGTTAACGAAGAACCAAGAGGACTTTGTTTCATCATGTATTAATGAGGTTTTTGTACTTTTTGAACACTTTATTTAGTCTTAGCATATTCAATATGACATGAACTTCAATGTCAGTTTCTTAACCAATCATAAGTCTGGTCCTTTTTGCCAAACAGATAGCTTTGTGCAGATTCTAAGGCACGACATTTTGTGTTTGCTTCTTTTGGTTGATCGCAAGTTTGACTTTAGTCCTTCTTTTCCTGTTGTTGTTCTTGATGAAACACTCAATACTATAGCTCTCGTAACAGTAATCTAGACATTTCTAGCACTATATCTTTTTGTTATTTAATGGTAAAGCAGTGTTTGTTTGTAGGTGACTAAGAATATATTCTTGTTGAAGTCACTAGATGAGCTGTTTCAGAAGGGCAGGGAAGCAGTGGATTTTCCAGCTCTCCAAGAACTAATGGAAAAGGTGTTCCCTTGATTCAGCCATTTTTCTTGAGAAACTGAACCTATATTTGACTAGGGCGATGGTGCACCTGCTTTATTTTCTCTACCAATGAATCTTCTTTAACGAGTGTTATTTAATGGATATCTTATTCTGAAAGACTGAAAGTACACTTACGATGGTAGTAATCAATGTTATCTGTAACTTGTGGTAAAAATCTTTAGACTAAAGGCTATCTCGTGGCAAAGGTCTAAACCAGAAATTTTGCTGCACAGATCAGAATAATGATTTTGACATAGCAAACTGTAGTTCTCTGCATTAGTGCATCTATTTCTACTGCTGTTTGATGAATGGTCTACTTATTATGTTGTTGTTTCCAAAGCTATCTGCCCATGGTGGACAAGACGGCACACATGTAAATATTTGTTTTGGCATGTATTCAGACAGGATTTGACATGGATGATGTAGTAAGAAAGTACATCCGTTATACACTGAATGAAAAACCATTCAATCCCAATGTGGTTGTCGATCTCATACATCTTAGGAAAGCATCAATGTTAGAGGATTTTGAAGTTGCTGAAATTTTGAATGAGATTTCAAGACGGATTGTTCGGGAAAAAGGTATGTTTGTTTTTTCTGATTCTAATACTCTTAGAGATACATAGTGTTTCCTAAATTCAATACTGGCTCCTCACTTGTATAACACGAAATTGTGTCTTTTCTTGTCTCCTATGAAAATTTTGGATCATTGTGCACTATAATTTACTAGTTTTTGAACTTGATTCACAAACTTTTAGAAGGTTACTTTCCAATGCTTACTGAATATGTATATATTCTTGACATTTTTCCGTTTCGCCCATTGTTCTCAAATTCACTCATTACATTAGCCATATGCATGACAGTGAATTGGTTTTGTGGAGAATTGTTGTTCTGTTATTGTTGCATGCAATATTCCAACTTCCAAGCCCTGAAAAGAATATCTGTGTATAGTTGCAAAGCTGTAACTTAATGTTTTTCATGCTTTTCCAAACAATCAATTTAATGTACATGTGTGTGATGCGGCAATGTTCATCCAGTAATAAGAATATTTCGGCAATACCTTGCCATTTTGTTTATATGAGGTGTACACTAAGTAGTGAGAAGTATTAAAGTCATAAGATGTTTCTGAAAATCAAAGCAATGCATTTGATGCCTCGTTTAGTAAAGTTCTAAAATTGACGCTTTTAATCTGTGTTGATGAATTTCAAACTGATCAAGTTAACTTTTAGGGTCGCCATGAGCCTATGATTTGCATAGCAAATAGGGGACTTAGCAAAGCTAAAGTCACTAAAGAATCAATAGCCGTGGGAGCGTTCAAAAAATTACAGATGAGGATATTATCCTTGTTGTGATTTATTGTTTTCCTGTCAGTATTTGGTACTCGTGATATTTTTTTTGGTTTACAACTTAACTTGGATGTGTAAGATTATGCTTCCAATTTGCTAGAGTACTCAGAAGATTGTGTTTTACTATCTTATAATCTTGCAGGTCCAATAGTTATGGACTTATCTGGGTTTACAGAACAAGGTTTAAGCGGAAGCTGGCTGTGCAAGCATTGTTCGGAAAAATCCTGTACTTATCAGAGGTAAGCTGCTGGCGTCTGTTTTTATTGACTGAAAATTCCAGTTGAGAATTTTCTTGACTTTCCAAATAGGGTATGAACTTTCCCATGTAATAACTGAATATTTGTGAATCTCTATACAGCTCCCAGAGTTCTGTTCACGGGACGGCTCACTTGTTGTCAAAGAAATCTTTGGAGTTACAGAGTACGAACGAAATCTTTGTTATGGAGGATGCTTGCATTTTTTTTACTGCAACTGATGCTGCTAGCACTGCTGTCATAACCACTGTTTTCCCTCCCTGTTTTCATGTGAGCAGTGAGGATGCAGACAGCCTTCGCAGTCACACCCTCTCCGAAACTGGTGATATCGAGTCATTACAGAAGATGGTCGATGAGTCTGACTTGGAACATGGTCCCCCATCATCATCTTGAAGAATGTTGATGAATGGATACTGAGCATCTTCTACAATGCAAGCTTGGCGTGAGTTTTTTCAGCCGTTGGAGAAGAGAGAGAGATGTCCAGGATAGTGTACTGCAAGTTTTTGTAAATCTTCCTTCTATTAGGATTGTAGCTTGTGGCAGTGTCTCAGACCTGTCCATTACCTGAGTAAACAAGAAAATTGTTGAGAGAAAGGTAGCAATGAGTTTATACAAAGCGATAATTGTTAACTCAGTTTGCACCGTTTAATTCTTTTGGTTTTTACAAGTTCATGTAGCTCCCTACTTGTGGCGTAAGAATCCCAAATCTAGCGTTTGTGCGCTTGGCGATGCAAATAGGATATGTCCGGCGATGGTGCGGTCATGTTGTCGATGAAAGGATTCTCAGCACCCTCTAGGCTGAAACATGAACATTGACCCGATGTACACAATATGTAGCTGAGTTCAAATTGGAATCACTCAAGGATGTAAAACAGGCGACAATATTTCCATTCAAATTTATCACAAGCAAACTGGACGAATTAAGGGGGTGAATAACCAGAGTATACTGACTGCTACCGTAAGTCTGTAATCACTGACTTGTTAGAACTGACTGGAGTATCATCTGAAACATCAAAAGCATGGTCCTCGTGGAAAACTTTACAATTGTGTTTCAGGTCCATGAAAACAACAATAAGACAATAAGAATCCTATATGTAGTTGCATCCAGACAAACCAGATGAATTTACAGATTTTTCCAGAAGATCCTGAGTCCATCAGCAAAAGATTTCAGGCTTCCCCAAAGATTTGTCTCCATTGGTCCTTCATGCACGCTCAGGTCTGCATTCACAAAACAAAGAAATGTCACGAGAAACATAAGATGGAATCTGCCAAAAACATTTGAACAAGTTTTGTACAATACAGGATATGCAATTTTACGACACGTGACAGATTTTAATCATCAATACATGAGATAGAGGTCACAAAGCCGTTCAAGATCGACAATAGGAGGAAAAGGCTATGTAATCCATCTTTATCTATGAGCTACAGATATATGAATCTTGATCGTGAATTAACCATACTCAGTCCTCAACAGGTCCAGTATCAAGGAAGCATATGCCGTGTTTCCTTTTATTAGGTCGATGCAGTTCGAGAAGAAAAATTCAGGCACATAGTCTCAAGTAGTCATCTCTAGTTGATCATGCTGATAAAGCCGACTTAGTTTGGGCAGACTCAAATTTAGCTATCCCAAAACATGGATTGAGTTGCGACTTGCAAATCAATTGATGATACTGCAATGAGGGATATACATGCAATACCTCTTGAGCTTTTCTGCCTTGATCGCCTTGTTCCTTTCAGTTTGACCTGATGCCACTGGCCCAATTTTATCCTCCAAATTTTTTTTGGAGGACAAATCTAACTTGGCAGTTCCAATTTTACCATGGTATTCCGAAACCTGTGGCTCAGTCTTTAAAACCAGAGACTCTGAAGTTTTGGCCTGCGCTAGTACATGATTTTTTTGGTTAGTAGAGCAAATATAATTTGGAAATATACAAGTTATCTGAAGCACACACAGTTGTATGCATCAATGGAACCCTGTTCACATTCTCAAAATCTGTGTCTGAGCTGATACAGTTTGGCAATTTGATGAGGATTGTTTTGAAGTAACACTCGGGTTTTCATGCAAGAACAACTGCAATTCTGCTAGAGTAGCTTAATCTCATAAATCACATAACTATGTAGTCACTCGCTTTTCAAGTTTTGATAAGCTGTCCGGAAAGGCACGTCCTCCGTTATAATGCTGGTGGCTTGGTGCATCTGGAAACATCGAAACGCGATCATCTTCGACAATGCCCAGCTCAGCTTAGCATGCCTTCTTGACACGATCAAGGCGGAAGCCAGGCAATGGGCAACGGCAGGTACAAGGGATCTAGCGGCCTTGCTACCGGCGATGGCGATGTCTACGGAGTAGAGGCGTCGTGTTGTAATCATCGGGTGTTGCCCTTCTTAGGGCTTGTACAAACTCTTCTTTCTATCAATGCATCGAGACGCAAGGCCCTTGCGTTTTCTCGAAAAAAAAAGATAAGCTGAACCAGCAGTTTGCTGGGATCCAATCCTACCTAAAATTGTGAGGCGGACTTGAGTAAAGTTGATTAATTGGTTTGGCTGCTTAGGTGCTGCTAGTAAATATGTAGAACATCATTCTGCAGCACGGAAGGTAAAAACTTATTCCTCCTTATGCAAGAGTAGTAATTATCTATAAAGGCAGCACAAGCAAAGCGCAACTCATGCCGATCACTAAAATACAATCAGAAATGCTGTCCAGAGCGAATTGCCTTACTTTTCAACAAATTCCTCTACCCTGGCCCTTACTCTCTTCTGGACTTTGGGTGAATCCTGAGCAGAGAAGCCACATGCGTCTGGCCACGGCGAGGCCCATAGCGTGCCCGTGCAACGGCGTGAGAAATGTCAGCAATGACTGAGAAGGGGGTAAAATAACAGGATTAGAACCCCTAAAAACAAGCAAACTGACTCCATAGCAATCGATGCAGCCTGTACGAACCAAAAAAAAAGACAGATCCTATCACAAGCTGATAAACAAGTGTAAAGAAAATAAGCATTTCTTGTATAAGCAATGTTGTTCTTGGGAGGGAGGTCTAAATCCTCCGTGAGTAATCCAAATATAAACGAGGTAAACTTAGAGCACCAACCCTTCTTGGAGGCGGAGGAGGAGGAGGAGAAGAGGAGCGCGGATGCCTGCAACCGGGAGGCCGGTTGGGGTTTCATTGGTGTTCTGCGGGAAGGAGTAGCAGAGGAGGAGCCGAGGCAGGGAGGTAGACGTGGAAAGCGAGCTCATTTGCTTGCTCAGAGCATCTCCAACGGGTTTTGTAACCACTCCCTATCAAGCCGGCAATTCGACCCATGGGTACACTCGCCCATGGGCACCCGACCCGAATGGGTAGGGTATGGGTCGCCATCTTCACCCATGGGTAAGACCCATGGGTAACCCGATTAATCGTGGGTAGGGTATGGGCATAAGTTCCTGCTCGTGGGTCGCCCGATCGGTCGCTCGATTAACTGACATGTGGGCCCCTTATACCTAAATGCTAGCCAAACCAGTGATCCAGCCCACTCAGCCACTTGGCCCACTTCCCGTCGTCCCCAGCCCAAGCCCAACCCGCCTCTCCTCCTCCAACTCATCTCCTCCAACTCATCCCACCCGCATCTCCTTCCTCCCGCAGCAACCCACCTCACCTCCTCCAACTCATCCCACCCGCCGCCGCCTCCCCTCCCCTGAGCGCACAGCACCTGCACCGCCTCCCCTCCCCCACGCGCAAACCACCCCCCGCCGCCTCCCCTCCCCAGGCGCAGACCACCCAGCGCCGCCTCCCTTTCCCCAAGCACAGATCTGCCGCCCCGACGCCGCCTCCGTCCGGGCCGACGCCGCCCCAACTGCCCGCTACTCTTTCCCCACACCGGTCAAGTTCCCACGGCGGCGTCGTTGATTTCCCACGCCCGCAGCCAACGCCGCCTCCGTCCGGTCCACTCCTCTCCTCAATCCTCACTCTCTCGGTCTCTCCCGTACTCCCGTGCCTCAAGCCGCCGCCGCCATCCCGTGTCTCCCCCGACCTCGTCTCGCAGGCCGCAGCCGCCGCCGACGCCATCCGGCTTCTCCCCCGACCCCGCCCCGACGAAGAAGCAAGCGCCGCGCCGCTGCCGCCATCCCGGTTCTCCCTCGGCGCCGTCCCGGCCAAGCAGCAAGCGCCGCGCCGCCGCCGCCATCCCGCTTCTCCCCGACCCCGTCCCGCCGAAGCAGCTTCGCCGCCATCCCGCTTCTCCCCCGGCGCCGTCCCGGCCAAGCAGCAAGGTGACCCGATGGGTAACCCATCGGGTCGGGTTACCCATCGGGTTCGGGCGTGGGTCTGCTCCTATGCCCATGGGTAGGGTCGTGGGCGGATGGTAGACCCGATAAGCTATTCGGGCATGGGTCTGAGAGAGCTCGACCCGGTCAAACCCGACCCGACTGCCGGCTTGAACTCCCTATAGTCATATTTGTCAATTCTAAATAAAAAAAGGTTCTTGAACGGCTTCTCTATCTTCTTCTACATCCTATTTCATTCTTCAAACCATGCCCCCCCTTCCCCATTCCTAGCGACCCGAAAGCGTTCTCCATCCCCCAACCGCCTGCGTCGGATCCCTCCCTTCCACCATCCTGAGCGGCCGGGTCGTGGACTTGCCTCTCCGTCCGCCGGAGCTGGCTGCAGGGGCTTCATCATCTAGCAGTAGTTCGTCCCATTGCCGCACCGGATCTGCAGCAGAGGGAGCTCTTCCTCACGCCACCGTCTCCAGCGGCCGCAGCTTCGTTCCCGTCGACTCGTCTTCTGCAGCACCAGAGGAGTAGCCCCTAATCTCGTCGGATCCCAGCACAAGCGCCTCCCTCACCGCGCCGGATCTAGCCAGAGGAGCAGCCCATCATTTCGGTGGATCCAGCCGGAGGAGCAGCCCGTCGGCGAGGCGGAGGGCGAGGAGGAGCACGCAGTCAAGTACGACACGGAGGACGGCCTCCGCTTCCAGATCTTCTCCCTCACCTCCGTCCCACCTGACCTCCAGAAGGTTCTCTCCCCCGAGACCCCGCGATCATCCAAGTGCTGTGAGCCTGTGGCTCTGCTCTGATGCGGTGTGGTTCCCGTGCAGATCGTGGTAGAGGCGGATGGGTCCGTGGTGACGACGGCACCGACCTGGAGTCCGTCTCCAAGGGCCTCCGCCTCTTGGCCATCGGTGAGTTGACGCGGACGCGGCTATGGCAGCGACGGCGGTGAGGGCGCAGGAGAAGTCCAACGAGGAGCTCGCAGGGATGATTCAGGTGCGATGTCGTTAATTGACATCCCTGATGGTAGCTGATGGCTTTGTGTGATTTAGAATTGGAATAGAAGTTGCCAAGTTGGTCAGTGATAGCGTGGAAATTGATCTGGTGTGCCTTGGTTAAGTTGGACGGATTCTACGGATTGAGCCATTGTTTTAGATTTTGACATAGGGGTCACACTTGGTTTTGTTTGATTTGGCAGGGTACTGGGTTGGGGGTTGGAGGAAACGAGTCACTGTGAAATTAACTGCATTTAGCTTGAGACGTGCCACGATTTTGTTTGTTGCACTCTCCTTGGATGTAACAGGATTTATGTTATTTAGAATTGCTTCACATGGTTTAAACATCACTGGTTCTGTTTTGTTTCAATTTAGCTCAGGTTTGAACCAGGTGGGAAGTATCTCAATTGAGTTCATGTGCCGAGTAACTTGCGTTAATCTAGGTTCTTTTAGGTGGAAACAGAACACTTGAGTGCTGTTATCTGATTGGTGAGTGAGGTACCGAGGTGGAGCAACAAACATGCAATTTGTTGAAACATGGCTACTGCATTTTTCTGCGTTGCAGTTTGGATGGTGTAGGCAGCTTTCTGTACTGTTTACAATGGTTGGATATCGGTTTTGTTTGATTCGGCGCTAAAAATTGAGCAGAGGTTTGCTCCATTTAGGTGGAGCCTAGTTGCATTGTATTCAAACTTGCGTAACTGTAGTGTGGTGATGGCAAAGAAATGAAGTAATTCCGTGTTTAAGTACTCCACCTAGGGGAAACGAGAGAGAAGGAGATCCAAATTAAGCAGTTCTCATTCCCATCAGAACAATGCTTATTTCGTGAAATTTTCTTAGGCGGAAGAAGAGGCACTTTTCCTACAACAGTACAACATACTAATATCATTAATCTAATGTCGCCAGATTGTGGTGAAATTGTTCATATAATTGATGCCAAAGTTTTTCTTCTTTGACTCTGCAGTTCTAGATAATGTTTTTCAATTTCCAAATTATTCCAGAGGATGTGATCATGCTATTATTCTGTAAACATGTCCCAGGAAGCACGGAAAGTTTTCCTTTTCCTAATTCAGTCAATATTAACAGAACATGAAAGCCCAAGTTTGCTAGTAAATTTAGTATGCACAGCTAAATTGCGCATAATACTCGATTTATGTTGGCAGACCCTAAGAAATTTATTTTCTTGAAGCATATTTCTAAATCTATATGACCATCGATTTTATTTTTCTGGGTGATCAATTGATACGAGCACCCCCATGTGCAGAAATCTTGGCCAACATAGGCCGCCAACTGCGCCTCATTGTGGCTGAGCTAACTGGGATGATGAATGTTGGAAGATTTAGCACACCATCTTACTTCACTTGTACTTAAGAAGCTACTGATTCTGGCATTATCACATTCTTCTTGGCATCATTGTGTCAGTTATAGTCCGAAGCCTGAAGTCTGAAATAAAACTATGGTAATTCATTTTTGTAGTCTGAAGTCTGAACTGTAGCATCTACAAGTCATTTTTGCATAGTTCTGTCTTTTGCAATGAACTTCTTTTCAGAGGCTTTAGGTAGTTTGATTTATATGGAAGCAAGTAATTTCCTTACTGCAATAAGATGTTATTCCAAAATGTGTTGGAAGAGAAGAAAAATAATGAAGCTTAGGTTAGTTATAGGATATTAATAAAATATAGGAGAGTGTGATATGGAGAATGGGAAATAGAGAATGGGTTGGAGGGTATGAAGATATAGGGATGGAATCTTTTGGAGAAGCTCTCCATATGGAAGTATAGGAAGGATGAAATGGAGAACCCCTGGAGATGCTCTCAGCTATCAGTTTGGTGGCTGGCCGATGTGGACAGGGGTTGAGGGGCAGGGAGGTCACAGTTTGGAGACGGAGCCTGTTGAGCCTATTTGGTTAGACTGTGGCTGTTGACAAAGTTGCTGTTGGCTGGCTGTCTGGAAAAACTGTTGTGGCTGTGAGAAAGTAAAAATATGATTTTTGGTTAATTCAAATCATCTACAACATTTTAGAAAATGAGCATTAAAGTTTTAGTACATTACAAAAAGTTGACAAAAAATAATTTTTTTAAATAGTTAAATTTGTTAGAATTAATGGGCCTAAAGCCCGTGTTCCAATTAATTCCTGGAAAATCTCAAAGGCCCATTTGGTTGGATGGCATGAGTGGAAGTTTAGTCCCATATTGCTAGTGGAGGTGGAGGGAGATCAACTTATAAGGAGTTGTGTTGCCCACCTCCTTGAGGCTTGAGGAGAAGACTAGTTCACGCGCACTCCTCCTCCGCCGCCCGCCTCGCCACGTCGCGCGCGCGTCGTGTTTCGTGATCGAGCCGAGCTAAATCTGTGCGTGAATTTTTTGCCACTCGGGACAGAGTTTTTGCACGAGTTGTTAACGGACGCGTTACCCGTGCTTATCCGATTGTGGGACTGTTACCGACTCGAACGTGGAGTCGTGTGTCCCACGTCTCCCGAGCGGCTATAAGAGGAGGAGCAGCAACCCTAGCCGGGGTGCTTAGATTGCATCTGCTTCCTCGTGCACACTTTCCACAGCCGCCGTCTCCGTTCCTCTTGCTGCCGCTGTTTACAGGTCTCTCCCATCCCGGCGACCGCGTACACGGCCGCACGGGAGAGCAGGCCTCCGGAACCCCGCCTCTCGAGAACCTGTACCGGGTGAGGGGCGATAAGGTTTTTGGGGAGCGTCTCGGCGCGACTGCTCACGATCTGCTTCCTCGTCTACGTCGGCGACCGCACGGCTACCTCGACCGGTTTGCTTCCTCGACGACCGCACGGCTGCTTCGACTACTTCCTCGTCGTCGGACGACTACTTCGACTACGAGGGCTTCATCACCATGGCTTCTGACGCCAACACTGCATCGTACGCCGCGGCTATCCCGACGTACGTTTTCTTGAGTTTATGCTTTGCTTTTGATGCAAATGAGATAGGGGTTTTAGCCTCCTGTTTACCTCTGAGTAGCGTATCTAGTGCGCCTGAGTTGGCTCATTCTGTTTATGGCTATGTCATGATATGTTTCTGCATTAGGTTAATTTGAAAATTGCTAATTATTTCAACAAAATTTACACTGCAAAGCTCATAATTACTGTTAAAAAAAATCCCCTTATATTTGCCTGCTATCTTCGTGGGCTGCCTCGGCCTCCTCTCCCCAGGGATCTTAAAACTTCCTGGACCGTCGATCTCCAGACGTCATCCCTGCCCACACGTGTCCCCTCCTCCTGACCACCTGTCCCCTCCAAGGGCCACCGTCTCGTGCTGCAAAGAGCAACCCCAAGCTGCCCAACTAGCTGCACTTCACTAGCTTTGAACTTGGAACTTGGAAGAGTGAGCCAGTCACGAACTGCAGAATCACCATCCGGACACACAAAAAGGGATAATCCTTTCCTAGCTAGCGCATCGACCGTCAGCCATGCTGCCAACTCGTTTCCCTACCCGCCGTGCCGACAGCGCCGGCTTGGAGCCCCTACTGCCGGCCGCGTCCCGTGCGGTGCTGTCGGAATTCATAGCCACGGCCGTGTTCGTCTTCGCGGCCGAAGGCTCCGTCTACGGCCTCTGTATGTGAACCTAAACACATAGTTACGGGCATCGGTATTTTGCAGAGCGGTGTTTGAAGAGTTTGGTGCTTTTGATCCGCAGGGAAGATGTACAGGGACATGGGGGCGCTGGGGGGCCTGCTCGTGGTGGCGGTCGCGCACGCGCTTGCGCTGGCCGCGGCAGTGGCGCTGGCGAGCAACGCGTCGGGCGGGCACGTCAACCCGGCCGTCACGTTCGGCGTGCTCGTGGGCAGGCGCATCTCGTTTGCGCGTGCCGTCCTCTACTGGGCGGCGCAGCTTCTCGGCGCCGTGGTCGCGGCGGTTCTCCTCAGGCTCGTATCGGGAGGCGTGGTAATTTGTTTTCGTCACTAAGCACCGTATTTGCGCTTGCGCTCAGTTACGCCGTTCCGAGTTACATGTTCTGAAAAGTGACCACGGTCAAAGTCGTGGTCAGCGGCTCAGCGCCTAGTAGTTACTCTTACTGCTGCAGAAATTAAGCCGTAGCCTGTAGGTTTCAGAAGCACCAGGAATTCAGGTTGCAGAGCTAGAAGCATTACTTAAAGCATGGAAACATTACTCGGCTACATTTTGGTTTTCTTGAGCCTACCAACAAAGTCAAACAAACGGTCGCATATAAAGTCGAAAATGGTTGCGTATTCCCTTTTGGCGTGTGTTATCTGCACATACGTATACACGTTATCATGTTTGACACGTCTCACTTTTGCATGGTGGTATGTCTTGTCCTGCAGCGTCCCATGGGCTTCACACTCGGCTACGGTATCCACGAGCGGCACGCGCTCCTGCTCGAGGTCGTCATGACGTTCGGCCTCATGTACACCGTGTACGCCACCGCGGTTGACCGGAGCCGCGGCGGTATCGGCGCCATAGCGCCCATTGCTATCGGCTTCGTCGCGGGCGCAAACATCCTCGCTGGTGGCCCGTTCGACGGCGCGGCGATGAACCCGGCGCGGGCGTTCGGTCCCGCGCTTGTCGGCTGGAACTGGCGCCACCACTGGGTTTATTGGGTCGGGCCACTGATCGGCGCCGGGTTGGCCGGCGCGTTGTATGAGTTTGTCATGGCTGAGCAACCTGAAGCGCCGGCACCTGCAGCTACACGGCTGCCCATGCCTGTTGAGGATTACTGAGTTGCACCATTTGTAGTAAAGTACATTCTCTGTAACTAGCACCTAGCTTGTGGCATCTGCAGATCTACTTCGAGTTTACGAGCAGCCAGATTTCACATGGAAATCCACAGCTAAACGGGCGAGTATATATACTTGTACCGCAGACTGTAGTACATCTACATATGAAAGTACATTCTCTTGCATAGTTGCATATGCATAGCACTGCGGACTGTTCATGCTTGGCTCTGATTGATGGAACAGCCACATCACGGGGAAGCCTTTCAGTGGTTGTACCTTCGTCCCCAGGAACGTATGAGACCGCCGCGTCCTCATGTCGTAGATGCTGCAATGGAACGGCACCTTCTTCCGGTACCGGCTGTCGTAGCCGCGGGCATCTTTGCACTGGTCGGGGACACGAATAGCTCGGGAGCACCAATCCCCGACGAATAGCACCCAGTCTTCCCTGACGCTCCTTAGCTTCCTCTACTGCGACCACGCGAAGTCCGCCTCGAACACCTTGAACTTGGTCGCCATCTCCAAGCCTAAGCCTACCAAGAGCAACACCCCCCCGGAACCGTGGTCCGACTTGCATTTCGCTTCATGTTGTCTACGTGATTGCGTTTATCCATGCTCGTCGACTAGATGATGTGTGGACTATTTTGTTCGCGAACATGTAAAAAGCTTTGCGTGCCTCCGCATTTAGAAGAAAACAAAGAAAACTTGCTTTCATTGGTAGGTTAGAAAGCAAACTAGCTAGTAGAGAGGATGTATTATTACATAGGGACAAAGCCATGTCTAGTCGCGACGACACAATTTCTTCTTCTAATCTTTATGTATGCCACCTCACTGTTTTATGTGGAGACCGTGGTTTTACTTCATTGCTTGGATAGAAATGAATTATGCCTAACTCTTTCAGTTGGAGACGAGTATATTAACTAAACTAACATTACTAATATCATTGTCTATCACAGGACACCGGGTCTAAGCTCAACATTAAGTCCTTTTTTGATTACTCCAGTACTTTTTTTGAAGAAGAAGACTACTCCAGTACTCAGGAGCAAGTAATACACATTTTCTTTGCCAGAAACAAGTGAATAAAAATACAACAATTCAGACCACAAGAAGCAAGTCAACCGGACATCTCCACACACCTGGGGATAGACTAGCGTTCGTCATGCCATGAGAAAAGGTGGACCTGGAAAAACCTCTGCACACATAGATAGGTGGTAGATAGTCTCTGACGTGGAAAATAATAAAACACAGAGATCCAAAATAGGCAGCCACTCCTATCGTGGCCAGGCCGAGTGACGTACAAGTGAAAGTGAGTCGAGCGAACAATTTTCCGTCATCGTGCAGTTGACAAGGCCATCATCGCAAGCGGCCCGCGTATGCGCGTGGGCTGGGAGAAACACCCGAATTCTCGCCGCCGAGGAGGCGGTCCGGCCCTTGGCCTTCGGGCCCGGGGCACCCCATCCACCTGCGCCCTTCGCCCCTTCCCATGCCCGCGGCTCCAGAAAAAGATCCCCTCCGCCTCCACCTCCGCCTCCGAGGCAACAAGGCAGCTTCGCGTTTCGCCGCTCACCGTGCGCTCGAGCCTCGAGGCGTTATCCATGGCCACCTATACTCCTTCCTCTGCTTCCGCTGCTGCTCTCCTTCCCCCCACAGTAAAAAAACCCACGCTTAGCAAAGAAACCCTCTCTTACTAGTCTAGCCGTGTCGTATTGACGTGTTTCTTCTGGTTGTCACAGAGGTTTTCCCGGGCCGGCTTCCGGGATGAGCTCTCCCTCTGCAGCTGTTGGGCTGACCGGGAGGAGAAGGCGAGCGATGGGTACCGTGCGAGCTTGCTTCAATCCTCTCGGGGACGAGCGCATCCTCCGGGAGGCCTTGAAGGTGATTTTTTGTCCAACGCTTTCAGATTTGTTGTGTTGAGGTCGATCTAGAACTAGGGGGTAGTTTGAGTTGGTTCCTGGTGTTGAGGTCGGTATAGAGCTGTCGATGCAGTTCCTTGCTGTGCTGTTCATGTTTGTTCTATGGGATTGTTAGTCGACCATTGGATCCAACTCTTATGGTTTTAGTTACTCTCGTACTTACAGAGTTGTAAAATTTCAAGTCCTAAGAACTCCATTTCTTGGCGTGTCTGTAGAACAGACCGGAGTTTATCCAAAAGTGCGTATAGCTATTTCCATGTTCAGTGAGAGTAGAGAAGCTGAAAAGAACTAATTCGTAGAGTTAACTCTTAATTGCAGTTGTTTACTATCTTCTCATCAGTACAAGGAAAGGGATAAACGGGAGTAACTCTTGCTTGCCTATCGTAGAATCGTCCAGTTCCATGAAATTTGGAAATATAAGTTTAGCAGAAAATGCAAAAGCGTAGTGCAGAGCTTTTTTAGGAAGACTAACTAGAACTGTATGGGTCATCAAGTCAACAATACTCTGTGGAATTTACTCTTTGTTGTTCATACAAGCAAGAACATGTGTTGATATTTTACATGCCTTGTATGTAGGAGCCAGTGGCATTCATGGGTGGCGTGTTTGCTGGTCTCTTGAGGCTTGACCTGAATGAGGATCCTCTCAAGGAGTGGGTCACTCGAACAGTTGAGGCTTCTGGAATAGCTGAGGAGAACAACACTGATGAATCAAATGAAGGAGCTCAAAATGATGCACCCCAACAAATCGAGATTGAGTGAGGTGCCTTAGTTGCCTTTTGCCCTCCTTTACAGCCTTACCTTGTAACTTATCCCGAATATTTGTAATATCTAAGCAATAAAATGCTTGTCCCAATTTTCATGTGTTTATAGTACAGCTTTAAGTCAAAATTGTTGGCTCATCATCAATATTTTCAAACTGTGTCTATTCTTTAGTGGTTTTAGCACTAACAAGAGGTTAATTTGGAGGAAAAAAAGGTTGAGACTAAATCGAAAGGAAAAGAAAAAGAGAACCTGAACCTGTAGAGATGCAGGGCCTATATTTGTGAATTGTGGCAAAATGCTGAAGTTCTAAGAATGTCAGCTTTTTTAGCTTTCTGTTGAGACTTCCTCTCTTTTTTCTCTGGCCTGATGCCCTTTTTAGTTTACTTTGTCAATATTATCTGTAACGGGGTTGAACGCGGTCTCATCTATTAACACTTAAAGAAGATAGCTTCATGAATATGGGCTGTCTTGTTTTCGCAGTACATGTAGTAATTCTGGCCCTGTTTCCATGCTATTTGTCAAGCTGCTATCATTTTCAGACCCATAAAATGCAATAGTTTGTTGTTCAACAAAACGAGAGAGGGAAGAAGTGCATAACACAGATTGATGGATAACTGGATGATCAAACATTGCCGTGGCCTTTCAGTGCTAAGTGATAAGCATTTGCCTGTTCAATCTTGATTGCATTAAATAAATATTGTGATTTGGTTTTTGAAGTATAAAAAGTCCAAATTTGCTTGTACTGGAGCTTGATTATCAAGATAGTATGTTTTTTTATCACCTTGTGCTGTCCTTCATGATCTATATCTAATGTGAAAGAAGTATATTGTTGGCCTAATGCTGTCATGCATCCTGTTGCTTCGAGAGAAGTGTTAGGTTGAGTCTCTAACCAGTTGTCATGGGAAAAATATCATGTATGGTGTTTCAGTTGATATGATTCATTGTCACTTTAGACATGGTATGGACACTAGTTCTGAGTTTAAATTATGCCATTATGTATGTCTTACCATAAATGCAGTGTACTGATTCATGACATAGATGTTTGAAGACCCATTTGTAGGAGGCTAAACTGTATGTGGAAATGCAGCAGTCTGTATATTAACTCCTCTTCCAAAAGACAAAGTTATTTTTATTAACCCAAGAAACTGGTTCTGAGGAGCACTGCTGCTGGATATAGTTTTGCTTGCAAACTACAAGAATGTAAGGTTTCAACAAAATTATTTCTGATTTTCGAAGTTGGATGAAATAGAGATCTTGAGTCTTGAAACCTCCATTTCTTGATTTAGATGAAGTTTCTGGACATTGATCAACAATGGTTTCTTAGCCAGATCATTGTTGAAATCAGTCTATTTCATTTTAGTAATATGTTCAATGTTTCATGTGCTTATATAACTGTTATCTTGAATGTTAGTAACTATTTACTAGTTTGTTTTTGGGACTATGCTCTTGGTTTAATCTAGGATGATTCTATGTATGTAAATAACTTCTATGCTTCAACATTGATACCCCCAATGATCAATAGTTCTCATTTTATCCGTTCCAGTATGATATATTGCTTATATTTCTGAAGCCTTAGCTGTGATGGTCTGTTTTTTCTTAGTTCCATGGAATATTGCTATGAGAAGATATGCGCACTTCCATTTTGCTGGGGCAATAAACACTTAAGTCTTGCTGCTGCAATATTTTCAAACTGGGATAAATATGTACAATCTTACCGAGTCTTGACATGATAGTGCATGCAGTCATGTTATCTTACAAGAGTCTTAACAATCATGTTTCTTCAGCATTATACCTGTTTTCGGTCTTCGATTCCAATTTCCTTTGTTAGTTCAATTGCCAAGTTTATCCAAAACACTCATGCTGTTCTCAAGTGGCCGTGACACTATTATAACGCAGCAAAAAATTGGGGATTTCTGGGTTTGGGAGCCGACCTTTCAATTTTTGAGGGTCTTAAATGAGAAGTTTATCGTTTGCAAAAATCTGTCCAAAACGGTTTATCTTTTTTCTGCCTCATCTTTCACGAGCAACAAATGTGTCATTCCATATAAGGTTCTGCCTTTCATATTTCTAGTACTGGGTTTATCTCCATTTTCTTGTGTTGTTTGTCTGGAATGGGAATTAGGTGATCATACTCCCCTCTATAACTGGCTGTATGGCTTTTCTCGTCAATGGTTTTGTCAGTGCATTGACTAAAACTAATACTAGTCAGCTTTGGTACAGTGGAGTTTGTTCTGTGTCTGTTGTGAGGATTGTGGCTTTAATTAAAGGGATAATGAGATATATGCCACTGCAAATAGGTCGAAATAGAGAAGTACCACTACTGTTTGAGGCCTCGTACAAATGCCATTAAAATTTGACAATACTTAGAAATACGCCATTACGAGCGTTTTGAAACGATTTCGGGGGAATACAGCGCCGTATTTCATACCGTATATACGCTGTCTCTCACTTACAAGCGGGCCCCATATGTCAGGTTCTTCTTCCTCCACTCTCTCTCTCTCTCCTCTCTTCCCCCATCTCTCTCTCTCCTCTAAGCAGCGAAGGGCGAGGTGGCAGCGTTGGCCGAGCCATCCGTCTTCGTAGCAGCCGCCGCACCTCCTCCGGCGATCCCCTCCGGCCCCACCTCCTTTCCCCGTCTTCGTAGCAGCCGCCGCCACCGCCACTGCCGAGCCATCCGTCCTCGAGCTCTCCGCGCTCGCTCGCCGGGCGCTGCGAGATCAGTCGCCGGACCTACGGCCCCACCAGCGATCTCGGGCTCTCCACCGCCGGCAGATGGGCCCGCCTCCCCCTCCTCCCGCGACTCCACCGCGCCGACGCCGACGCCGCGCCACGTCGCTCGCCCCCAAGCGCCGCCGTCTGCCTCCCCGCGCATCCGCAAGGATCCCCCGGTGCTTCCGGCGCCGCCACCACCGCTGGCAGATGGGCCCGCCTCGCCTCTCTCCTCTCTTCCCCCATCTCTCTCTCTCTCTGCGCGAACCGGCCGAGGAAGGACCGGTACGCCGGCACGACGACGGCGGCGATGGACACGCGCAGCTCAGACTGCAGCTGCTCGTCGCTGACGACCCAGCCCCCCTGCGTCCGCTGGATCTCGTCCATGGTGGCGTTGAACTGCTTGAACCGCTCCTTGAGCACCGGCTTCTGGACGTGCCCCTTCACGGTGAGCACGCCGTCGTCGCGGAGCAGGGTGAGCACGCGGCTCCACGTCTCCCGCTGGTAGTTCTTGTGGTACTGCCTCAGGTTCGTGGACTACTTCCGCGCCCACGACTCGCCGAGCACGGCGTTCGTCTCTGGCGAGCCGCGGATCTTCTGCAGCATGTATCGCCCGTTGTTCATGAGGAAGATGCTGCTGAGGGCGGGGTCCTTGTACAGCCGCGACTTCCCCTCCAGGTTCCCGTGGAGGAGCTCCATCACCTCCATCAGCTGCGCCGCAAACGGATTGTTGACGTCGGCGCCGTCCAGAGAGAGAGAGATGGGGGAAGAGAGGAGAGAGAGAGAGAGTGGAGGAAGAAGAACCTGACATATGGGGCCTGCTTGTAAGTGAGAGACAGCGTATATACGGTATGAAATATGGCGCTGTATTTCCCCGAAATCGTTTCAAAACGCTCGTAATGGCGTATTTCTAAGTATTGTCAAATTTTAATGGCATTTGTACGAGGCCTCAAACAGTAGTGGTACTTCTCTATTTCGACCTATTTGCAGTGGCATATATCTCATTATCCCTTAATTAAATGCGCCATGCCTAGTGAGAGTTAATATGAGGGTTGGGCTGATTGCTTTTAATATATAGATGCACCACGTGCAACTCTCTGAAGAAAGTTTGGTTAGATTGGTATACTTGCCTTTCCATTTGGAGGCCTCTGTTCAAGTCCAAACTTCAGTCTGAACTTTGACTTACTCTGAACCGGGTGTTTGAGTGTTTCTGGCTGATCATTACCATTCTCTCCTTTCCTCCTTCTCAACACGTGCAGGGTTAAGCAGGTAGCTGGGCGGTGCTTTCCAACTAATCTAATGATGCTTAAGGATCTATCAGGATAGACTTGAAGGATATCCTTCGCCTGTAAGTTTCCGGCTGCAACTTGCAACGAATGGTTGGCACTCCAGAACCAGAAGCTGTTATTGTTGATTTGAATCTGAAACCAACACTACTATAGTCTATCCGGGATGGCTCATCACTGGCACATGGAAGAAGCCGTCTGTGATGCACAACATCAAAGACTCACAATAATTTTAAACCATCCGAGATTAGTTGAGAAAAATCCACTGTCTCTGATGACTTCACGTCATGGACGGTCTTCAAGTGAAGAGTCTGTGATAAGTCATCTCAGATGGTTGGCATTATAAATCATTTGTGATGGATTTCACTATCATAACAGTTTGTTTAAAATAACCAAGTAATCGTCTGAGGGGTCATCACAGACGGTATAAGTGAATTAAAACTGTCTGTGATGACCAACCGCCTTTTACATTGAAACCGCCTGATCCAGATCTCTATTAGATCCGGATCTGATTGTTGTGGTTGGATGATTTGGTGATTTTCAGGTGATTAAACCCCAGATTTGGAAGAGTTAATATAGTTCTACTACTAACTGATTATCCAAGGTTAGTAATTTATTCTCAATAATTGCTTTATGATTATGGTTTAAGGTTATATTTTAATGTGCACGGTGAAGAGAAAATTATTTAGATCTATGTAAAGAAGAGAGTTGATGGTAGTATTTTGTTATCTAGCTAAAGGGGTTAGTCTAATTAAGGTTATTAGTATGTATTAGTGTGTAACATAGCTTTTGGCATGGAGACCTAAAAGTAGCTTTTTACTCTTAATCCACCACTTTGAGAAGATGTTTTTGAAACCCTAAATCTAGTTTTGTATGGAGTGTTTGTTTGGTAGATCTATGTGGAAATATGTTGAGAAAGTATACTTTCTTTTATAGATGGAGTGAAACTAGATGTACGGTCAAAGCCATGTGTTAGTGGAGTACATTACTGGTGTGTCTAGATTTATAAGAGCCGTCAAAGAGAATATGTTGAGAAAGCATGAGGAGTTTATGTCATGTCCATGCGTTGACTGCAAGAACTATAAGATGTGGAAGACTGAAGGATCCAAGGACACTTGATTCGTAGGGGCTTCATAGATGGTTACACTCGTTAGACAAGTCATAGTGAAGAACAGATTATACATGAAGGCGATGCTCAAGTCAAAAAAATGCTTGTTGACGATGTCTGTTCTAAATCCATGTTGAGGATATGCTGTCGAGTGACAACTATGATTTGGAGATGTTGCACGATGCAGAAGGGACGAATCTCAGTGGGAAAGACTATGATAAATTCCTGGCCTTAATTGAGGACTAGGACAAACTTTTGTACGAGGGCTGCAAGTTGAAATACACGAAGTTGTCATCCGGTTTTGAACTTCTTAAATTGAAGGCAACGGATGGTTCAACAAAAGTTTCACATCGTTGTTAACTCTCTTAGAGAACACGCGTCCAGAGGAAAACTATATGCTCATAACCACCTATAAAGCAAAGAAGGTGATTTGTTCCATAGAAATGGAAGAAAAAACAATACATGTATGGAAGAATGACTGTATCCTCTTATGTAAAGAGTATGATGACTTGAATGTATGTCCAGTGTGCAAGACATCTCAACACAAGCAAAGTAAGAATGAAGATGATGACGGAGTGCGTCGAGGTGACGAAATGACCTCCTGCTAAGATCATGTGGTGCCTTCCTGTAATTTCATGTTTGAAGTATTTATTTGTGAATGTCAAAGATGCAAAAATGGTGCGTTAGCATGCCAAGGGCCGTAAGCATGATTGAAGCTAAAACACCTAGCTGATGTCATCCAGTGGAGAAACATCGATAGAAATCATTCAGTGCGGAATCGAGGAATATAAGGTTTAGATTGAGTACAAATGAAATGAATCCATTTGGTAATATAAGGTTTCTATAATTTTTTATTTTACTATATCTTTAATAATAGTTTACACATAATTATTTGATACATATTTCTAGACATTTTCACTGTACCTACGAGATTAATTTTTTATATAATATTTTATTTTCAACAATCTTAACATTGTTTTTATCATTTTAATATTATTAAACATGAAAATTCCACTAATTTATACTAGTTAATAGCTAAAAAGCTATTAGCTACATCTGTCCATATATAAGATATACCATGTAAAATAGCAATGCCGTACGGTTCAACTAACATGTGTAACATAATCATTTAGTTAATTTTAGGCTAATCAAATAATTAATCATCATCTTGCATGGGATACAATTTTACCTCTACTTGCAAATTGCAACTTGATCTACATTTCTTTAACTGCAGCAACCGCTGGTTTGGTCTCCTTCTTCTCATCTTCTCCCACTCTTCTTCTCTTTTCCTCTTGTCTGTTTCTTCTTCTCTGGATGGAAAGTGAAAGTGGGGAGAGGGCGGCGCACAAGAGGGTGAGGAGAGCGACGTGCGAAGGGGGCTGGACCATGGCCCCCCTTAAAAAGACCCGCGAAGGCCTCTTATCGCCCATGGGAGGCGCAATAGCCTCCCTGTCGGCAGCAACGACGATAGCGCTTGCGCCTGTCAGGTCACGTCACAGGCTCTATCACCTAATCGTGCGCTCCACCCGTGATACGACGCCCATCGGTAGGTTGGCCACGCGACGCGGGCGTCACGGTGCAAAAGCGCCCTATCGTGCTGGCCGGGTATGACGGGTTGCTATCGCGGCCTGACTACGTGATAGTCTGCCTGTCGCTGTTGAGCGCACGGAGCCCACCCCTGTCGTGGGTCCGTGTGTGATAGGACTACATTGCGGGTTAGCCTTGTGACGGGTGACACATGTCACCTGTCTGCTGGCTTGTCGGAGAGAAAATGGTTTAGTTTCGAAGGGGGCCTTTTTGTCGTTGAGGGAGGTTGAGACAGCCAAAAACACAAGAATTCACATCCAAATTTTTTGTCAAAATAGGAAGATGAATATGAGCTCCAGTTAGTACCAATAATCCATTTGGAGAATTATATGAATTTAAGTGTTGAAAGTAAAGAGTATTATTTTGTGATAGAGAAAGTATGTCGTACAGGTAACATGGAGCACAGTGTACACATCATTTTCACTGCACGCCGGGATCACTTACTTATAAAGGGGCGAAGGTAGAGAGAGAACATTATTTAAGTGGTGCGCCTTAAACTTAACAACATCGTTTTCATTTGCAAACTAATCCTGGGGAGATTGGAATGGCAATTATACTTGTCCTGTACTCCCATGTATGAACTAGGGAGTGCGATTGAAAGCTCTGCTACATCACTGTGATACGATATTGTTCTTCGATGCTTTACGTTTAGCTGGCTATACAGTAGCACACTACTATATGACGGACACCTGGCTTAGGATAGATGAACCAAGTTCTTTTTTGCAATAAACTACATAGATTGAAATCTAACAATCCTTTATATATTATTTATATGGCTAGAAGTTGGCTGCGGGAATGGGCTTCTCCGCAGCGTGGAGAGCGTGAGGAGCACATGTTGGCGAGATGCTAATTACGGAGGATGACGCCCAAGAGCTCTTTACCTAGCATGTATGGTGGTCTACTAGATGAATTGTTACGACTTAATGGTTTTTACATTTATGGCTCGCAATCTTTTTTTATCCCTTTGTTGAACTCCTTTCATTTTGTAATTATTGGCTATATTTACTTGGGTGCAAAGGCTGAGAGACTAAATTCTTTCATTATCAAAAAAGTGTAGACAACAATAAAACAGGGTGCCCTGAGATAGCACTGTCAATACACCTGTCCTCTTGGCCCGTGGAAAAGAGTTGTACCACAAACGTGCAAGTGACTTCACCTCTCTTATGGCTGCATTGCACCATTGTCGTGCTGAAGCGAAGCATCGTCAAGCATCCAGAGTTGTACTACAATCATGCAAGTGACTTTACCTCTCTTATGGCTGCATTGTACCATTGTCGTGCTCAACCGAAGCATCGTCAAGCATCCAGAGTTGTACTACAATCATGCAAGTGACTTGACCTCTCTTATGGCTGCATTGCACCATTGTCGTGCTCAACCGAAGCATCGTCAAGCATGGCAAAACTTTTGCAAGGAAAAGCAGGTCGATTCATCTTATGGTTTCCAGTCACCAGCTATCTACTTTGAGTGCGAAACCGCTGCCGTTTCGTCCATGGCTCATACTTCACACCCCACCTGTTTCTGTTCATCACCACGCATTTTATGTTCACTGAAATTAGGTAGCTCATGCAGATGTCTCCATGCCATCCTTACTGATGACCTGCCCTATTTAAGAGAACAGTGTGAACATGACCTCATCTGCAGTTCTGCACTGGTAATTGGTGTAACATCACAGGGAGTGACAGAGTCGCGCAAGCTGACAGCCATGAAGATGTATTGCTTTGTGCTAGTGCTTCTGCTCGCCATTGCCATGGGAAGCAGGCTCTCGCTCGCCACCCGCGAGCGCAGCAGCGTCCCGGGAGCCAGTAGCCTAGGCCGCGAGCTCCGGGAGTTCCTCGCCAAGGCCGGCGGCTTCCTCAGCTCCGCGGGCCGAGCGGGAGCGGACGGCCGGCACTCCGCCGCGGCCACGGACGTGGGCGCCTCGGAGAGGTCCCTGAGGGGCGGCACGGCGGGGCGGCGGAAGCGGCTGAAGAAGGCCTCCGTGAGCTGCATCCCTGCCGACATGTGCCGGAGGAAGAAGGTGCTCTGCGGCAAGCGGTGCTACAGGTCGTCGCGCGCCGGCGCCAGCCTCAACCACGTCCCGTCCAACAAGTGCGTCGTCAGGTGCAAGAAGTGCGTGCCCACCTGCTAGATCTCTCTCCTGATCTCGCTCCGTGGATTCCTGTCATATGGTTGTTTCTTCCCCTGGTTTCCTGTTCGGTCCAGTGTCGTGTCGTCGTGATAATGTTAACCTCCTTTACGTTCCTTAGGTTCAGTTGAATAAATGGGCAAGCCTCATGCGTGCAAGCTGTAGGTAGTGAATGGATTCTATAATTTACTGCTGTTGTTTGAAAGTAACTCTAGTAGTTTGGATATGTTTTCCCCCGGTAATACTATGTTGCTTCGACGTGACAATGGAATTTTTACGTAGAAAACGGAATCAACAACTGCAAAAGTTGTGCGGTTAGCTGAGACGCAAAAGTCATATGCGGTTGTAGGGCATGGCACTTTCCGCTTAGTGACGATTGACGGCAGACCCCGATCGAACGAACTGCTGCACGTACGAATCATCACGTATGTGACATGGATGGTGTTTGTTAACTGTGATAGATCTCACTCGGTACTGCTCCACTCAGGTCGACTTTGGCACCATTAATTTTCCTCGTTAGCTAATACTACTGCTATTCAGAATATGTAGACGTCTGTGGTTCTAAGAGAAAGGGTAAACGTTGGTGGTTCTAAGACAGAGGGCCTTTTGCTGCTACCGTGTCGCTGTACTACATTAACTATATATCTGTTTGCAGTTGAGGGTTTCTACCTTTAATGTCATTCTTTTTCCAAGTGGCATGCTGATCGCAGATCGACCGGATAGATATAATACACCGTACCATAAAACTTGCCTCTTACACGCGGAATCCCTGTTTCATCCGTGATCAAATCCTCCACGTGAATGTCTAGCTACCAAACGTCTCACCGCTCTATAGCCTCAACCATGGACAAATATCTCTCACTCACACGTCCAGCTTGCAATCATGCATTTATTCAGCGACCCATGCAGTGCAGCTCTGGCATTGCTCGCGTGGATTATTCTATTTACGCAGGTTAGTTTAGGTTGTCGATCGGAATCATCCACCACCTGATGAAATACTGTTGAACGTAACTGTTACGAAATTCTCAGAGAAAAAAATACTGAAAAATTATCACGACCCCGATTTTCGGAGCCACGAGATACGCCCGTAATTGCCCAGGAGTTTCTCAATTGCGGACGTAGAACAGTTACATCACCAACACAGCGATTGAATAAACATACTTTATTACAGAACTGAAAAATATGCTTAGTAACGTTTAAGTTTATAATAGACTGGGGCATCCGAACCCAAAGTTTACATCACAACCAAAAATGGACCTACTCCACAAGCGCCTCGAGCACGGATAAGACCTAAAATTCACATTCGTCTCCGTCGAAGTATTCTTCATCAAATGCGCCTTCGTCGTTTTCTTGTATGTCTATAATGATTGGTGCAGTAATAAGTACTTGACGTACTCAGCAAACCACGTTGGAAAAATGTGCTACTAGCTACATGCTCTGGATTTCAAGGAAGGGGTGTACGGTTTGATATTTGGTGGATGCACAGTCCTAGTCTCCGCCTCAGCGATTAAAACTTCTTCATTAAAATATTTTAACTGCAAATCTTTGTGTTTTAGTAACCCTGCCGGGTTAGCATCAGATTCAATTAGACATTTTCAAGTTCTACTTGTGCCTTGTACCAAGAATCACCTCTAAACATAGCTTCATTAACCGGAAGCACGGCGTATTCGAATACCTTTTGATTTAACTCTGCAGAGTGGCTCAGCTTTACCCACATGATACCCATACCTCTTGATGTCACTGCAGTCATACACACGCCCATTGTTGTGTCGACAGAGATAGGTTAATAGGGCCCTCGGAATGGGCTGGGTTGGATATGGGCTTGGTTGAACATGGACTTGGGCTTAGGGCTCAACAGAAAAAAGAAAATAAAAGAAAAAGAAAATATATGCGAGATGGGCTCAAAGTGGACTGGTACTGGGCTGGTACTGGGCTTCGGCCTGTCGGGTAAATAAAATAAAAAGAAAAAGAATTTAAGAATTGGGCCTCTACCCTAAGTGGGCCCGACCCAGGAGTGACCCGAGCTGGCCCAAGAGGGAGCTGGGCCGGCCTATCGGTGAAGGGAGGTGGCGGCCCAGAGGGGAACCGAGAGAGGAGAAGACAGGGGAGGTTGGAGAGGAGGTGGCCGCCGGCGACGAGCCTCAAATTCATCGCCAGTGAGGCTCGCCGGAGTAAATTGGTGGTTCGGGAATGACCTATAGGAGCTGGCGATTTCCTTTTCGTGAAGAGGAGGGGAAGGTACCGCGGGGAAGTGGAGTGGCGCCGGTGGGGTGGCTCGGGTTGCCTCGTCGGAGATAGAGGAGATCGGTGCCGGAGTTTGCCGGTGTTCGGAAGGAAGAGGAGGTGGTGGCGAAGCTCGGAAGGGAGTGGAGATGCTTGTGCGTGTGGGGAAGGAGGGAGAGCGCGGGGAGCTTCGGCTTTTATAGCCGGCGGGAGGAGCTGTCGCTCAGGCAGTGAGCTCGGTTGAGAAGCGAGGTGGCAGGCAGAGCGGAGAGCGGCGAGAGCGGTGGCGCAGGGAGGGGAAAAGAGCGGGCGATGCGTGGAAAGCGATGCAGAGCGGAGCGGATGGGCGGGACCCACTCGTTGCCGAAGTTAAGCCGGGGGCGGCGCGACTGCTGCCGCAGGCGGTGGTGACGGAAACGGGGACGACAGGGATGGTGGGCCAGATGGGACGAGAGAAATGAAGATGGGTTGGGGAAGGGAGAGAATACGGCCCAGAAGATGATTTCGAGTTTTTGAAATTTAAAAAATTTCAGTACTGTTACAAAAACACCCTGTGTCCTTTTTCAGCCAAATCATATGACTGGTATGGTGGTCAAGTGGTCAAGTGGTCAAGACAGAAGACTCATGAAGACAGGAACCCACGGCCACAGAACAGAAGCACGGCAGTGCAAACAGCGGAAAATCCCTGCGTGGACGGCCTCAGATACCGGTACTCTCCTACTACATCACACACGCGACCGACTACGCATTTTGCACCCATCGCTCGACACCGCGACGGCCGCATCGCCATCGCCATCGCCATCGCGAGGGGTTGCGCATCTTTTCAGAGGAATCCGGGTGTTTAACTCAGGCAGTCCTGGCAGGGGATGATGATGCATCATGGACCGAGGGGATAAATCAATAGCGCGCGGCTGGAGCTACACCGGGCGGAGCTCATTACGGCCAAAATTGACGTCCAACCGTACCAAGCAACGATACCTGCGACAGCACGATTTTTCTCCGTCGTGCCTGCGGCACCATGGTTCCGATACAGAGAACGTACTCACTCGTACCGTACGCTAGGGTCGGTCAAACTTTGACCCTCGTATTATTGGGAGGATGGTAGGTCTATCAGAGATTTTATGTTTTTTAATTCTTTTGAAACAAGGGAGGTTGAACAGAGACGAGGACATCAATTTTGGAAGCTTTATTGCAAAATGGGCTCGATGCTGCGATGGTTATCGTGCGGCCGACTAGCCACGGCGCGGTTCGTTTGCTGCGACGTTGAGGCACCGACTAGTTTGAAATTGAACGGAGTTTCGGCGGCAGCTAGCAACTGGCAGTGACGCTCGCCTGCAAAGCCGTTGGCGAAGGCGAAGCGAATTTGACTAGCTTGGAACTAGGAAGACAGTCAAACAGCTAGCTAGCTATAGCCACCCAGTGGCGGAGGAGCCCGTGTGGCCAGCTGTGGCGTCCGTCATACTTTAATATAGGCGCGAGTACCCCTAATCCCGACCTCCTTCCTTTCTAGGACCACCGGTGGTGGCGCCACGAGAGCTTCACAGCTTTGTTCGGCAGGTTGAGGATTGAGGAACGAGGAGGACGAAGAGTTCGTGACTTGCCGACTTGGGCCATAGGCTTTCTTTTGCCTTTGCCATGAATGGGTAAGTGGAGGTGGGCCTGGGCCAGAGAAATGTGAGCAGTTAGTTTCACATAATCTATTCTGTTTGGCTAACGAGAATCAATCTACAGTGTGAAACCGAATAGAATAATTGTGTTGTGCTTTCACCGTGTACCAATGATGCATGGTTGCTTCAGTAATTCGGTTGTTAGGCTTCATCGGTATATAGATTAGTTTACACCTAGAGTTACTGAAACCATGAAAAGATGATTATGGTACATAGTATTTTTGGCTCTGGGACCACCCAGATCATGTGGTACTGATTGTGAGTCATGCATGTGCCGCGGTTTAATTATCCTAGTTACTTAGGCCTTTGTTAGATTACACTAGCGTAAAGCTTTTCCGATTATTGTCAACATGCCACGTTTCTGCAACTTAAGATCAATAAGCAGGTGAATTAAATTAGTCTAAATTGTTAATCAACGAACTGCTCAGCTAATTCAATATCTTACTTTTATCTTAGTGTGTTTGTTAACGGATTGTAATTATTAATTTCATTTGATGTTATATTTTATTAGTCATTATCTTCGTGTTGTTGACACTATCATACCAAAATTTTAGTTCGTCCGCCGCCACCGCCACTGTAGCCACCCGTTGAGGGTACCGATGAAATGCATGGGAAGCCATACTGCAAACTTAAATCAGGTCAACTTACCGTTCGTCCAAAGTCATCTCCGTTTGCTGGTGGCAGATAGCAGCGCCGCCCGGGAGTTTAAGTTGGCTTAATTTGACAGGTCTATCGGCCTTGTGCCCCTGTCCTTTCACCATTCAGAGAACGTCGATCAATTATTATTGGGACGTAACGTAGGTAGGTACCTTTAGGCTTTAGTTCAAAACGTATTCATTGATCAAGAGGACATCCGAACAATACAAGTACTCCAAGAATTAATCATAATCCTGCGTATGTAGAGTATTTGGCCTATCAGCGTATGCTCGGCTGGGTTTAATAGAGCACATCACACCCAAAGACTACTGCTCAAGTTGTACCATCAGTCCTTAAGAAAAACTAGAACTATCACGGTGCTCCTCTGCATTGTCTGCATCCACTGGTCCAGAGAAAGCAAGTTTAAAGACGGGAAGATTGAATGAGTGAACCAAGAACCATGAATATGGAGATAAGGGCGGGAGAGAAGGCCGGCCGGGCGGCGGGGCAGGCCATAAAAGTCGAGCACCAACGTCTACCAGTACACTATAAATGCAGCTGGATCACATCTCATTCATCTGCCCCTTCGGCCCTGCCCCTCTTCTCTCTCACTCTTCATGTGGTGTGTGCGCTGTATCACGCCGTAACGTGTTTTTGCTTGGCCAGCACCTTGCCTTCCCTGGACTGCGCTCAACGTCTGTTTTGAAATGCACTAAATGCACGGCTTTGTGCAACCCATGTATGACTCGTGATTCGGTTTGCGTTGCGTCCACGGCGACCACTGCACATCGAGAATACCGGAATTGGTTGCATATATGTCAGAGCACTTCTAGTTCGCTAAATCACATGGTTTGAGCCCCACCCACCAACATGCATCATGCATGCATATGTTCGGGTCTGGTATTGTTCTATAACGAGGAATTAGCTACCCTGAGATTATTAAAAAAACTTAAATGAATATACAACCTCTGTTTTTTTATATAAGATGTACGTATTGCTCATAAATATGAGGTGTATTTCATATTCCAATACAAAATAAATATATCTTCCCTTCTATATTTTTGATAAACTTTACTTTGTATTCATTACATGCATGAATTGAAATCGTCGTGGCAAGTACCGTGACAATTATATTGCCCTGGAGAAACAATGCACACGTGATATGTTCGTTTGCCAGGGTAACTCCCGCACGTGTTGTGGACCTTTAATCGTTGTTATCTTAGTGGACCCCCATGTGCTCAGTATGGACACTTTAAACCGTTATGGTTATGCTAGGATATGAATCATCTTGGACATGTGTCTCCCGGCAGGACCCCTCCCCCTCCTCGGCAATATGCGACTGACTACTGGTGCTAGTGTCCCATTGATACTAAGTTTTTTGTATCGCTCACCGACAAGTGCTTGCTTGTATCGACCTACGAGAAGTGATGCTTCGTACATAGTTGCATCATGGCAAACACCCCCCTAGAGCATGCCACAATAGTGCTCATGGCATTGCTTTGCATTATCGACCACTTATATGCCTGGTGACGCTAAGACCACCTAGATTGCAATTTTGATCTTGGATGTCGCTCAAGATAAAGGCTTGTGGCACATTGTGCCATGTCCCTACTGAAAGCTCTCAATACACCAAATATAAGGTGCACTACACTACAGATGTTATGTTATATCAAATCTATTTTTAGAACGTTCTAGCTTATGCACAAACATTGTACGCACCGTCCGATCCAAAATCAATTTTGATCTCTCTACCTCTGCTATATCTACCTCATTCCCTCTCTTTGAGAAAAGTCCGCAGCGCCACATGAATCATGCATACAAAAAGCAATAAAACAAAATTGTTGACATCAGCAACGTTCCCTCAATTCTGAAATTTCAAAATGTTTTATCTCCAAACCATTAATCAGATTCATGATTCGTTTTCACCATTACTTCAAAACTAGATCCCATTTGGATATGTTTCAGCGATATTTTTTTCGAGCTTATAAGTTATTAGGCAGTAATATGCGAGTTATCAGACCATTTACGTATAGTTATCAACGCCTAATAATATCCTCCTCACATATTTATGAACTCATCACTGGGAAAATAATGTCGGTGTATACTTATCTGACTGGTTCACTGTAGTTATTTGACCAATTATATCTAGTTATCAGCACATAATAATGTGTTCTCCGCGCTTGTCTTCAAATCTTGGGGCATATTATGTGTACTAGGAGGTCTCGGTGTACTAGTGCACTAGAGACACAATTAACATATATAGTGGTCACAAAAAAATATTTTTTTACAACATGTATCTATAATGGGACAAAAATTCATATCAAAATACGATCCACACGTAATTATGTCCCTGGTGCACTAGTACATTTAAACCTCCTAGTACACATAATATGCCCCATGATTTTCTTGTTCCTACATATAGGGCCTCCGACCCGATAACTCCCGAATGCATGGTGCTTAGATCTGGTAATTGAGAGTAGTATTTTCTCGTTTGGTGTCCTCGAATCTACTACTAACAAAATACATCGGTAAGTCCAACAATCTAGCGTGGTGCTTGTGCATAAGTTGGTTATCTAGTTAATTAGTTTATTATTGTTGTAAAGCAGACAATATTAGCTCTATCTACTTGTTGTATGGAGGGTATCTAGCCTCGTAATACATGCGGATTAGCTAGATAACTATTTCTTATGTGACTTGGTAACTAAATTGGTACAATAGTGGTAATTGCTCAGTGGATGGTCTGGTAACTACATCACCGCTATGGTGGTAACTATCTAATTACTAACATTACTTGGCTTTGCACATGGACTTGATCTGAAGGCGTGTCTAACCTCTCTGAGAAACTCTTTCAAATCCGCTAACGGTGGACAACGAGGTTCAACTACTTGATAACTCATTACTAATAGAGTGGTAATTAATGCATTACCGTGTGATAACTGAAGAGTTTGAAAAAAATATTGTCGGAACATGCCCTAGGGGGATCTAGTTTTGAAGCCCTTGTTGAGAAAAATGCAATGGTAGAAACAGATCGTGGATCAGGTACACAATTTAATAGATACATTTTTATATATTTAAAATGGAGGGAACCTTCACTGATATTAACAAATCTGGATTGTTATGCATGGGGACTCCATGGACTGCTAAGGCTACCTCCGCGCTCTCTTGCTTGGGCCATACGGTCCATGTGGGTTAGGCTGTTGGAAGTGCGCGAGGTGGGCTGTCGGGCCGTTCGGTAGGCTATCTGGGATATTGTTGCCAGGTAGTCGGGTCCCTTTAGTATTTACTACTCCAACGTCTGGAACATGTTGAATAAAAAAACATATTAACAATAAAAACACATAGATCGGGCCATGCATGCCCAATGGACTCCTGCATGAATTGAAAATACAAAAGTTGCACGCCATCGCTATTTGGGTGCTCTGTAGAGATTGTAGGAAAATATTTCTCCCTTAGGCCCCACTCGGTATAAGTGAAAAGAAAAATGCATAAACGAGATGTCGTGCACACCAAAAATCTCTATATGACTTGAAAAATGCATGAATGAGTTAAAACATGTGTCCGATAATTCACGTGGAAAAAATCATGATTTTAAGAAAGAGACAGCGGGAGAGAGATGTCCCGGATTTCTCAAAGTATTCAAGGTTCATTTGGAACAAAGGAGATGTAGGATTTTGTAGTACTTAAATCATATGGAAAAATTTCATATGTATTCCTTTGGAACAAAGGGGTTGGCCCTTGTTTTTCTTACCAAATTCATATTGAACGACATAATCTATAGGAATTCTATAGGTAGTTTGACATGAGGCTAGATCTCATGGAAATATTGTGTCTATCTCTCTCCAAAATCCTGTAATTTTTCCCATGAAGCATCCAAATTGCACAATTGAACAATTCTTGTATGGTTAGAATTTTTCCTATTTTGTCAATCCACTGGACATGTCAACTCAATTGTTCGTATGAAGCATACAAATTAGAATTCTTGTATCGTTAGACATAATCTATAAGAATCTTACAAAATTCTCGTGAATCAAAGAGGCTCTAAGAAACCCCTTGAACAAGTTAATTCAATTCCTTTTTTTTTCTTTAGCTGCATTATTTGATTAATTGGGCCTCAGCGAGATTCATGTAGGATCCATTTGTTTGTTCCAGAGTGATATACATGAGATTTTCACAAAGGGTTCGAACCATACTTTATTTTTCCTTCAAGTGGAGCCACGGAGAAGAGCTAGAGAAAAAGTGACATACCTCGAACTTCTTGAAGGAATTTTAATACGGGATTTGAGCGCATCTTGCCTTGGAGGAAAGAAAAGAAAAGCTTCCATAGGTTTTTCTTGGTGTATTCCTACATGAAAAAATTCCTATGGTCGCACAAAATTCCCCCAGAATTGCTCGGTTCCAAACAAACCCTAAGTCAGTACCGGGTAGAACAGGAGTAGTAATCTAGTAGGCCCTCAGCTGTCAGCCAAAGCCTAAAGAAGACAATTGGTTGTCAGTTTGTTAATTGGTAGCCTCCCATCGCTGCTCTCTGATTGCTCCTTCCATTCATTAACTCCCTTCTCTATTATGCATGCATGCTTTTCTCCTTATAACTCCTGCCTTGCTACCCTCCCTCAGCTACACAACTCTCTCTCGCCATCGCATCGCATCGACCGATCTCTCCTCTCCCTCCGAGGAGAGAGCTCCGCCGCTGCGGCTGGCCGGCTGGAAACGTGCCATGAGAGGAGGAGAGGACACGCGGAGGACGGCGGCCGGGCAGGCCATGGTGGAGCTGCAGGCCAACGCGGCCAACGCTACGTCGGCCAGCGGCGCGATGGTGGTGGGGCTGAGCCCGCTGAGCGAGACGTTGTGGCGGGACAGCAAGTCGATGCCCGGGGCGGCGGCCGCGCTCATCGGCGAGGTGTCGGCGAGGCTGACGTGGAAGGACCTCTCGGTCACCGTGACGCTGGGCCCCGGCAAGACGCAGACCGTGCTCGACGAGCTCACCGGCTACGGCGAGCCCGGCTCGCTCACCGCGCTCATGGGCCCCTCCGGCTCCGGCAAGTCCACCCTCCTCGACGCGCTAGCCGGCCGCCTCGCCGCCAACGCCTTCCTCTCCGGCAACGTCCTCCTCAACGGCCGCAAGGCGAAGCTCTCCTTCGGCGCCGCGGTATAGCCTGCTCATCACTTTCTTGCTTCACTTGTTTTACTATCCAGCAGCAAAATCACTACTTTTGGACATTAAACTGTTACGTTCAAATCCATATACGTGTTATGCTTTCTTGGCTTAGTTCAGTCATCCATAAGTGTTCATGCCATTTCAGAACATAGTGAAAGCCTGTTTGATGTCATGCATAAACGTTTTGAGTAGAACAGACGTCTACATTATTTCCACCGGCTAATTTTACACCCTGTTGCACGGTGTAGTTATTGATACCACCAAATCCACGGGGTACGCGCGCGGCCAGTTCTTGATTCGGCTAGTTTATTTCGCATCTGCCCCAGATGGAGAAAGCCGTACATGCATATGCCTCCCCTACAGGCCTACAGGCACAGTGTAGAGTAGTTGGGCACAGCAGTTAATTCGTTCTGGCTTCTCGATCTTTACTGCTTTCAATTCATTTTCATACAGATCTCGTACGCAACGTTTCTTTTCTCTTTTTTGAAGGGCAAAATAATCTCAAAGATAAATAAAAGGTCCTGCCCTGCACCTACCCCTACGTAACATAAATAAGACAGTTGGATTTTGTTATCGTGATCCTGTTGGAATTTATGATCATGTATACTATTCAGCTCATCAACTGTAGCGTATGCCTACTACAAATTATACGGGACGGGGCGCCTTTCTGTATTTTGCAAAATCAGCTGGTTTATAATACTTGCACTTTGGGAATTTTTGTCCTCTTACAGTAGCTTCTTCTGGTATACCAAATTACCAGTACAGTAACTGAGTGCTATGTTCTCCCAGCACGAGAAAAAAAAGAACTGGTTCTCATACTTCAGATGCAACGAAAACACCAAAATATTACTTTTTGGATCATCACAACATGAAACAATCCATGCTTGCATTTGTCTGAACGAGTGAAGCATATAGAATGAGTGGGGTCAAGGAACGAAGATAGTAGTAACAGGTATAGAAGATGCAGTATGTTACGGTGCTGTGTTTTTTGGCGCGTGCAGGCGTACGTGACGCAGGACGACAACCTGATCGGGACGCTGACGGTGCGCGAGACGATCGGGTACTCGGCGCTGCTGCGGCTGCCGGACAAGATGCCGCGGGAGGACAAGCGCGCGCTGGTGGAGGGCACCATTGTGGAGATGGGCCTCCAGGACTGCGCCGACACAGTCATCGGCAACTGGCACCTCCGCGGCGTCAGCGGCGGCGAGAAGCGGCGCGTCAGCATCGCCCTCGAGCTCCTCATGCGTCCCCGACTCCTCTTCCTCGACGAGCCAACCAGCGGCCTCGACAGGTACCTTAGACAGCAGCATACTACGTACCGTGCATACACGTCGACGCCAGATGGTGTGTGGTTGGAGAATTAATTGACGGCGAGTTGCTGTGCGGTTGGACAGCTCGTCGGCGTTCTTCGTGACGCAAACGCTGCGGGGCCTGGCCAGGGATGGCAGGACAGTGATTGCTTCCATCCACCAGCCGAGCAGCGAGGTGTTCGAGCTGTTCGACATGCTCTTCCTGCTGTCCGGGGGCAAAACCGTCTACTTCGGCCAGGCATCGCAAGCATGTGAGGTAATTAATTCCCTGCAGAGCTATTATACTACAAAGCGAGGTGGTCTGCAACACATGCGACGCTTGGTTTGCGTTAACAATTGCTTACTTGTATGGTTTCCCGCTTGCAGTTCTTTGCTCAAGTTGGCTTCCCATGCCCTCCTCTGAGGAATCCGTCAGATCATTTCCTGAGGTGCGTAAACTCAGACTTCGACAAGGTGAAGGCCACCCTGAAAGGATCCATGAAAGCAAGGGTAAGAAGGAACCGGAACACTGGATCAAACTTTGCCTACTTCTTTGTGCAAATGATCTAATTTACACATTCATAAAAGGTCGAGAGGTCTGACGATCCTCTGGATAAGACAACCACATCAGAGGCCACCAGAAAGCTGGTTGCATCGTACAACAGGTCCCAGTACTACTACGCTGCTAGGGAGAGAGTTAATGACATCGCACGAATCGTACGTTCTATCATATTCCCAAAATGCAGCATATATTGTTCTCTCTATTTCTTGTGTCCTCATAATTATGATCGCATCCGGTATGGGAAATGACCAGAAGAAATACCTATGTTATTTGTTGCAGAAAGGAACAGTGCTAGATTCGAGTGGTAGCCAGGCCAGCTTCTTGATGCAGGCTTGTACCCTGACCAGGCGCTCATTCATTAACATGTCACGGGATTTCGGGTATTACTGGCTCAGGCTCTTGATTTATCTCCTCGTGACCGTTTGCATTGGCACAATCTACCTGGATGTTGGCACCAAATACACATCCATCCTGGTAAATAATTGATCAGTAATTCTCCCAATCAGAATGTTATGAATGAGTAATAACATGTAGCCACATGACCAATGACATGAAACCAGCGACTATTTTTAATGCATTACCTCACTCTTCTTCACAGGCCAGGGCTGCTTGTGCCGCATTTGTCTTCGGATTCGTGACCTTCATGTCCATTGGAGGATTCCCTTCGTTCGTAGAAGAAATGAAGGTGAAATTTTAGACTATATCATTTCATCTGTGACTTGGAACTACGATGTACAATTTGCTCACCTGCCCCGTGATTCATTCACACAGGTTTTCCAGCGGGAGCGGCTCAATGGGCACTACGGTGTTGCGGCATTTGTCATCGCTAACACAATCTCGGCGCTGCCATTCTTGATTCTGATATGCTTCTTGTCAGGAAACTGTATGCTACTTCATGGTGCATCTTCACCCTGGTTTCTCGCACTACATATTCTTCATCCTGAACCTCTACGCCAGTGTCACCGTGGTTGAGAGCTTGATGATGGCCATTGCAAGTGTCATACCCAATTTCCTCATGGGTATAATCATCGGAGCTGGAATTCAGGTATGATATTACCTACTTTTTCCATTTGGTTTCCTATACTCTTATTATCTGTAGTTTCAAATACTGAATATCCTTTGCTGCCTATATCGATCTTAAAAGTATGGTTCTTAAGGGCAACCAGTAAATGAATATGATAGTTACAACTTAATTGCTTTGAATCTAGTGCAACTGTCTTTACAGGTAGGATTAAAGTGTTAAGAGGAAGAGCAACTTGATCTATTTATGGGCTCTAGACCAATATATATACATGTACAGGAGATACAAAAGGAAATACACGAGTCCTACTCTAATAAACTATCTCTCTAACCCCCTCCTAAAACTCATGATGGATCAACAACGATGAGTTTTGAGAAGGTAAAAACCATGTTGAACACAAGTATGTGACTTCGTAATGAAGTATACAACTGAAACTCTGAAGGAGAGCAACAATCTGATCCTGTACATGTGACCTCATATAAAAAGCATCAATACCAATATAATTGGTGAGCTCATGCTTCACTGGATCTCTACCAATACTGATGCCACATGTACAGTCAGATAAAAGAGAAGTGGATGAAGAAACAGAAACACTAAAATCCTCAAGTAACAACCGTAGCCAAGTGACCACTGCTGTCAAAAGAGCCATAGCTCGCAACTCCGTCTCAGCACTCGAACGAGAAACTGTTGTCTGCTTCTTAGTCTTTCAAGCAATGAGAGAACCCAAAAAAAAACACAGTAAGCAGAAAGAAACCGACGATCAGAATGATTAATAGCCCAAGTCATATCGGAATAAGTCTAGAGCTGTAAAGAGTTAGAGTATGGAAAGAAAAGACAACGAGAGATAGTACCACGAAGATACCGCAGAACAAAAATAAGATCATTATAGTGGAGTTGAGTGGGAGCAACAACAAACTGACTTAGAATATGCACTGTATACGGAATGTCAAGACAAATGAAGGCCAACGCCCCCCCCCTCCACCCCTAGAAGTAGGCACCACGGAAGGTGCCGCAGGTGGAGGGGCAGTAGGTGTAGCAACCGAACAAACCCATAAAACTGAAGGAGGCACAGTAGACCCACACCACGAAGACAAATTCCTCCGTACGAACCGCCAAAAGAGCTTCCAGCAGAGTCACACAAGGATGACGAGCAAGCAATTGTGCACGAAACTGCTCAAACTCAACCCGAAGACGTATTAAGAAGTCGTAGACACGACGAAGCTCCAGATGAGATTACTGATGCCGACAACACTGGAAGCTATAGCAAACCTACAGTCCAAGAGAGTCAAGCTGACACCACATCAATGACAGGGCAGCGAAGAACTCATTGACAGTAGCATCACCTTGCTGTAGCAACTACTCCTGTTGCACTACAACAAGGTACAAAGAGTCATCTACTGGCTCGTAACGATCATGAAGACGCATCCATCCACATCAACTATGACAAAGAGAGAGCAACCACATCGCCAGTAAGGACCACCTCCATACTAGCAATAAGAATAGCAGAGGCGTGAGCATCTTCGTCAATCCATGACTGTTAGGCAGCAAACTCGGTAGCATAGGAAGCTATAGCATCATCATAATCAGCAATCACCTGCCACAAAGCATCATCAATAGTCAGCTTCTACTTGGACGTCACATCAAGAGAGTCAGACAGGTGTACAGACACAACTGGAGCAATGGGGGCAAGCTGAACAGGGAACTCGTAGGTAAGAAAATCCTAAAGGCGCTGATCACGCATGTGAAAACATATGTGCATGATCACTGTGCAGCGAGGGACAGAGACGGTGCCTGACGAAGAAGACGACATTGTACCTTTTTTAACCAAACTACCCTAAGATGCTCTATTCGGGAAACAGAGCAACCCGAGAAGAGCAGCAGAACAGAGCAACCCGAGCGGGCGGAGGCAAACGTCACAGAGCTCCAGTGAAGAGTGGGAGTCTGGCGGCTGGCGGCGACGTCGCTAGATGTCGGGCGGGCTAGCAGCCCTGCGGGAGGAGCAGGGAGTCGACGGCAGCCCCACTGGGAGCCAGAGAGGAGAAGGCAGGAGACGTCCCGACGGAGCAGCTCACAGCAATGAGCGACCGTGGTGAGGCGAGGGGTGACGGAACTGGTCAGCGGAGGGCCTCGTCGGAGAGAGCCACGCCTGCAAGAAGGAGCAGGTAACACGGCTGGCGACAGGATCTGTGGATCCGCAGGACGCCGCGGCGACAAGCAGCCGGGCTAGGCGACGAGCGGCCGGCGGAGCGACCAGCGAGAAGACCGTGGCGGCGGAGTCGCTAATGTGGAGGCAACAGCAGCAAGGAAGAGAAGCAGCAAGGTTGGAGGGGCGCAGAATCGGTTGGGGAAAGATGAATCGATCGACCGAGATCGATCCGAACCCTAAAACCGGCTCTTGATACCTGACGAATACAACTGATATATTCCATGGGTTCTAGCCCAATATATATACATGTACTAAAGAGATAAAATAGGAATACAAAAGAAAATACACAAGTCTTACTCTAATATAACTATCTCTCTAACGCAGATACGATTAAAGCACCTTCCTTAATAAAGGGAAAGATAAAAAGAAGCCTGCATTTTTTTAATGGAAAATATGTTCATCAATGAGAGAACTCAAATTTTTGGAAATGTTCTCTAGGACAAGAATACATCAAAAGGCTTGAATAAGTTGTACTGCTCCAATAAAACCATCAAGCTTGACAAATCAATCAGTACTGAACAGTATTACAGCTTTACTACATACTTACAAATGCAGATAACTTTTCTGAAAGAATTGCAGTATAACTTCAGCACAGATCTAAGACAGCGTGAAATCATTTTAAATATCATATTTGGTCTAGGCTTTTAGCTTACTGCAGAAATAGTCTGGTCCTGTTTTTCCGTTACTATGTTATATTACTGCCTCACGAAAGAAATGTAAATGTACTTCCTTGAAGTTTTTCTACCTGAGAGCTCAGAATAAAGAAACTGTCTCACAATTTTTCTTGGACAGGGAATATTTATGCTTGTCTCTGGATACTTCAGACTTCCGTACGACATCCCCAAACCTTTCTGGAGATACCCCATGCAGTACATCAGTTTCCATTACTGGGCACTGCAGGTAAATGGTTCCACTCTAGACTAGGGTAACATACCGAATTCCAATATGAAATTTGATATCAAATTCTATCCATCTACCAGGGCCAGTGCCAGAATGACATGGCTGGTCTCGTATTCGACAACCAATACCCAGACCAACCGAAGATCCCTGGGGATTTCATACTGAAGTACATCTTTGAGATCAACGTGAACCGGTCAAAGTGGATTGATCTATCGGTCATTTTCAGCATGATCTTCATCTACCGCATCTTGTTCTTCATCATGATCAAGGTAAATGAGGACGCGCTGCCATGGGTTCGGGGATACATTGCGAGGAAAAGGCTTCAGAAGAAGGTACCTGCCATCGGCAAGACACCTTCACTGAGAGGCTATGTTGTTGATCCAGAGCTTGGTCCTAATGAAAGCTAGAAGACAAGCTGGTCGTTGGGTAGCACAAATAGGGAATTTCCTACCGGTTCTTGGCGTAATATGTATCTATGATCAGAGAAACTGGTATTTATACGTTTTGGAAGCGAAGCTGATTTGAGTACAGGTACATACAAACATGTAATGTGAGCAAAATGGCATCAGCGATGCCGAGTGACACATAATGGTTGTTCAGAATTTATTGTTATCTTGAAAGGCTGTAGTGATAGACAGAAATGGTTGGACTAAAGGCCGAAAAGCAGGGCACAGACGACTGCACTGTATCAGCGCATTGATTCTGCTCGCTTGCAGATTACTGAAACAAGAATATTGAAGGAACAATAAAGGCCCCATTTTCAGTGAACAAGATCGATGCCATAATTGCGATTAGACAGATTGACATGTTTCAAACATTCCACATGGAAGCATTCAAGTTGTGTTTGTACCAAGCAACCCTACAATTAACTATAGTACCCCATACAACTAGGAGTACATGTTATAGTTCTAGAGTACATGTTACTGCTGACCAACCATAATAGTTAATGCAGTGCAGTGAGTAGCACCAGGAACTAAGATTGAAGCCAGATCACGGACATTAGTACAGGACGCGTGTACGGTGTACAGGAAGCCTTACTGTTTCTAATGCCTAAGGATTTAGTTTGGCCCCCCTTGGACCATCCACAGTGAGAGCATTTTTGGCCCAAGGGGAGAGAGGTCTTAGAGGCTGCGTCTAACGACTCTAACCATGGCAATAAAAGTTACAGCAGCCTCTAAGGTTGGAGGGTCACTGGGTCCACATGTAAGTGAGTAGGGTTAGGGATTACATATGAGAGATGAATTGTCTTTTAGGTCCCACCTTAGAGGCCAAAACAGCCTCTAAGCACTGTGGATGCCCTTATGCCAGACAAGGACATTAGTTCAAAGCCTGTATACGTCGATGCTATCATCGCTAACAATTGTAGCTCTGTTCCCCTCCTGTAAAATCTGTTCTAGCTCACCTACTTCCTTTCGGGATGCAGATAACAACAGAACAAGGGCATCAGAGATGAAGCTAATGTGTTTTTTGCACTTCCAGACAATCAAGGGTAACATTTAACCAAGCTTTGAGAAGAATGTGGATGAACCTGGAATAGAAGTGTCGGTCAGATAGTCGTTATGGTGGTATGATTGTGTTGGTATGTACTGGTGTGTTGCAATGTTTTCCCTCTCAGTCAGTTCATCTGAGAGCGGTCTTGTAACTTCTAAATTTTATCCCTCTCTAAAATGAATGAGCGGAGCTACTTCCGTCTGGTTCAAAAAAGAAAATGTCACGGTGGTAGAAGCAAGAAGAAAACAGTATGTGAAGATGTCATGTGTGATGCAGCATGTAGGGAGGTTAGTCAGAGCAAATGTAGTAGGGTCGGTGAGATAGTCGAGAGCAGGTTTCAGGCATGTGCTCATAAAAAAATCTGCCCAGGGAGATATGGACATTAACTCAGCTCATTTTCTGAAACACATATTTTTTAGAGAGAAAATTATGTTTCAAGTTTCTCACATTGGTCTCAGCTCAAAAGTGAATAATATTCTCCGAAGCTAATACTTCGGTTTTGTAGAATTTTACTCATATACATGAATAGAACACCCCAATTGTAGAATTTACTGTAGTACATGTTCCAATGATTCAATCTTTTTGTCCTTGGAACTCAACTTGCGGGAGCTTAGATTTCCTCTTCTAGACGTGACTGAAACTTGAGCATGCGCATCTTTCCTTAGCGTTAAGCTTTAGTTGATCCTCAACCCCCATAGCTAATGCAATCATCATTGTGAATAAATACATGCGTATGCTCTACTCTTCAACATGCTGGAGGATACCATGAGGAGCACCCGAATCCATAGTGACGTGAAGAGGGCTTTGAAGGCTTGAAGTTAGAATAAACTGTCATGAAACAGATTCCTATAACAACCGAACAATTCTTTTAGGGAGATAACACTGAACAGTCTAGAGTTTGAACTTGCAAATCTTGCCTGTAAGCTCCAATAATTGTAATGGTAAGTTAAGCGCGAAGTTAGCTATCCGTACGAACCAACGAGGCCTAATGGACAACATGTCGGAGCAGGATGCCACCAAGACAAAGGTCTGCAAACGCTTTGGTATCTAAGGACACGGCTACTGACAATTTTGCACTGTACTGATGTACAATCTAGTATCTAAGAGAGATCTGGAGGTCTGATGAAGGAATAGTTAGTCATGGAACAGATCCCATGTGCTCAAAAGAAAATATGAAACAGATCCCATGAAAAAAAGGAAGTCTGCATCCCTATATCAAGCATTGCCTAACTGCAGGGCCGGCTGGAATTTCTTGGACTTTGTGCAGTCCAAATTCAGTCTGATGTTATGTCGAAGTAATAGCTAAATTTCATGTTCTTTCCAGCCATGCACACACTTCTGTTGCAACAGTTATCTTTCTTAGCAGTCGCATTGATACGAATACTCCAACAGGGAAGAACGGAACAGACTTGTGAAGTACGGATTTGGAAAACAATCAACATTAACAAGTGTTGAAGTGGAAAAGGCTTGTCCCCATTTTCGAATAAATAAATAAATATTCTGGAACAAATAAACTAAAATATCAAAGTATTTTCTAGTTAAAAGAAGATATTCAAGTATTTGCGGTGTTGATATTAAAGTGTCCTCACCAGCATGTCGCGAAGACAAACCACGGTTTGTTTTGGACTTTTTTCACATAAACGAGCATAGCATTGGAAGCCACGAAGCCAATACATATTGAAGCCACAAAACAAGTCATAAGATAGGGAAACAGATAGATACATCAGTTAAACCGATAGTGTGACCTAACCTTCATTTTTTATATATCAAGCAAGTCAGTACCATGCTGTAATATATTTAACTTTAACTGGTGCCAGGGTCGAGGACTGGAAGCCTGCAATAGAAGCTAATGGATTTGTCTGTCAATCTTGTTCCCGGAATGAAATACTGGAATATCACTGTCAAGCAAGCACCACGAGGAGCAATACCTATACCAATAAAATAGGGCAATGTTAAGGGAAAAGTGATTGTTCAACACAAATTTAAAGCATTGGTCACCGAGATTAAAGAAACAGCCAAAAAACAAACCATAGAAGGTACAATCTGGCTTGGCCAAATGACACTGCAGGCTCTTAACTAGGTGCTCATGTCACTTGCTGCAAGAGCACAGAAAGGCAGAAACCAACTGACATGAAAAAAGAAGAAAACAGAGAATAGATTAAGTGGAGCTTAGGAGTATACCACTGAGAGTGCTTCTCCTCTCTCAACCGCCATATCCATACGAGTTGAAGCACTCAAATTATGATCACCAACAGGTGCATTCGCTGAAAACGCAAGGCATTGGTATAAAATAATGTGGAGAAATTATTTGAACAGTAACAACACCTATTTATGGATGTAAGGCAGCTAAGCTGAATGCTGGTTACAACTCTCAGCAGCATAGCTTACCACGAACGCCAAGAATCCGAAGACTTCCTGAATTCTGAACCAACAGTAATAAGAGAAGTGGAAACTTGTAGATGGAGATCACCATATTGGGTAACCGCTACAGTCAGCAGATCACCGACATTTTTTAGACGATCCACCAAGCTCTGTAACTGTGGCAGATCTGGAACCTGGACTAGAGTCTGCAGAAAGAACAACCACCAAGTACCAACACCCATAAGGACCACTAATAGCTAAACACAAATAAGAAAAAATTCTTCTAGCAAGCAGAATCATCCAAGTAGAAGATAGCTTTGGGGACATGTTATTAATATCAAAATCAAATAGACCTTATCTGAGTGATTATGCATTTCCCCAAAGGAAGCTTAGTAGCCATGTCTAAATTAGTCTGTCTAACATGGTACATGACGGGCAAGACAAAATCTTGAGCACTAAAAAGAACATCTCAACAATAGTTCCAAATAAGAACTATTCAAAACGCATCTTTTCTATTTCTATATTTATTGTCGTAATCATTTATTGACTATTGTTAGCACGGATTGCATCTTGTCCTTATCTTGCTGGTAGATAGACATTTTAAGAATATTTTAACCAAGGTACAACAAAATAAGACAGTTAATCTCTACATCACACTTAAATGGACCAAACCAGTGTTTCACATAATGGGACACAATCAAACTTCAGCCTGTAACAACTAAATTTTCTTTGCTACTAGCAAACTAAGAAGATTACGTGTATGTGCTAATCATGGAAAAAAATATGGCACCACACATGAAACATATGTTTCTCACTTCAAAAAATATGGGAAAAAATCGTAGATATACTTTGGGGGATATAGTTCATACCTGCAAAGTTTGGGCCAAAATATGCATGTTTGTGTGCTGTACAAAAGAACTTACCATTGCTGTTTTAGACCTACATCATTGTTTTATTTGTACAGTACAGAAATGGATATATTTTTGGCCCAAAATTTGCAGGTATGAACAATATCCCCCAATGTACATCGACAATTTTTTATATTCATTTTAAGTGTGAAACATATGTTTTTAATGGTGGTGCCGTATAAGCTTATGTGGCACCAGTGCCATATAGTGCTATTGACAGATTCAACTAAACAATGTGGTTTGGAGGTTTGATCCAAGTCATCATTAATTCCATGAATTAAGCTTTCAACTAGGAATGTCTGTATGTTGTTAATTCCAACATCTGACACAGCAACAATGCAACCAAAAGTTGCAGAGCCAGAATCTATTTCAATTTGACTAATTCGTTTCACATTTGGACAGCTAGTTTATATTCTGAAGAAACTCTATCAAATTAAACGATAGGACCAATTTTGTTTACTGAATGATAAGAAACTGTAAGATGCCATGTAAAAACTCCACACCTCAGGGAGCTCCTGGGCGGCGTCAAGGGCGGCCTGCAACCGCTCAACATCGGAGCCCGATAGAGGCTTCGAGATGGGCACGTCCTGCACGACGGCCGAGCGGGCACCCTTGGTCTCGAACGTGAGGAACGGAGCAGCGGACCGGGACCCGGTGACCAGCTTGTTGATAAGCTTCACCTGAATCGCCGCGGGTGCGTCCCCGGCAGCCGGCGACTGCGCGTAGACGGCGAGCGCGCTTCGGAGGGCGCGGTGGAGCAGCGCGACATCGACCGCGAAGGCGACGCGGTTGCCGTTCCGCGACGACACGTTGTACTCGCGGAAGAGGAGGTCCTTGGCCAACTGCGCGATGCACTGCAGCCCGCCGCCGTCGGGGCCCGTGGGGCCGAGGAGGTTGTGGAGGAGCATGGCGTGCGTGGGCGTGAGGTAGACGTGGCAGACTCGGCCCACCTTGTCTATGGCCGGAAGGAACCCTGCGGCGACGGATGGTGCGCGTGAGGCGCTCGACGTATTGCGAGGGAGGGTGGGAATGAGGGAAATTAAGGCGTGTGCTGCGAGAGGGCTTACGCTTGTCGAGGAGGGAGATGCCGTCGTCGGTGAAGGAGGCCTTAAACTTCATGGCTCGCGCTCCGTGGTGCGCGCGGCGGCTTCCGGCCTCGTCTCCTCGGGAGGCGGCGAGAGTTTCTGGTGCTGGGTGCGCTGCGCCGCCGTGTCTCCGGGCAATTTTGGGTTTGGCGCTCCTCCGGGGAGGCTTCGGGTGTAAGGAGCTTGTGGTGGGTCGGTTCCTTCTTTGGCACGCGTGGGCCTTGACGCTTTGGGCTCTGCTCTTTAGAGATGAGCTTAATATACGAAGGGCTGAACCGCTGAAGGAAATTTACTAGCTGAACTGGGCTTAGTTTTTAGTTTTCGTGAGCCCTTTTGGGTGCATGGGAAAGTCGTCGGTGAGCCTCTGAACTAGGTGTATACCATTTACTGTGTATAAGGAAATGTAAACCCCATGTTCGTCATAACCAATATGCATAAGATTTTGCTCCAAGTTTCATTTAAGTTCTATATATATAAAAGATGCAATATTCAGTTTGATAATTTGGCAACGAAACGGGGTAGGAAACCAGTACGTACTTGACATAAGAAATAGAAATACAACAACGCGAACATATTAAGCAACAAGCATGTCTGTAACCTAGTAAATGCAGAAGGCCGTCCCAAAAAAAAAGGTAAATGGAGAAGTTGTCTTACGATAGAAAATATTGGAGGAGCAAAATAAGTGCAATATTGCTCAGTCGTATTTTAGCATGCTTTCATCGAGAGTAGAATTCAAGAACCTCCCGCTTACTAAACGGATGCTGTAACCAACTGAGCTACCAGAGCAATGCCTTATTATAACATAAAACGTCTAATATAATTAATTGCAACAAGACTTCTTCGCTATGGCATTATCAACACGTACTACAATTTGGCTCGGCTACCAAAAATGATGGTCCATAATTCGTTCTCACTAGTTAACTGTTCAATCACACAACGAGCACAAGAGATGCAGCAATTGAACATAGTCGTTTTGCAGAAGTTGCATTTGCATAGTTCAATTGAAATATGGTTGTGAGGGAGGGATTCCTCATAAAAATTGCTTCGGAAGATTGAAAGCTCTAGGCCAATCAACAGTACATAACTTACTCCTATATAGAAGTGAATCACAAATTATACATTGCCAAGGTTCACATGAACAATCATCAGATGAAGCAAAGTACCACGTGTCTGAAACAGCAACCCGTCTTGCCGTTACAAGTTCAGAACCAGGCTAAAATTACCACATTGAGCAGAATGCCTAAAATGACATTAGCATTGCTAAGCAATCGAGGAGCTCGCCGAGGTAGAATGAACACTACCGCTGCCGTGATGAGCAGTAGAACCCATCCGCGGACGGCCACTGGGCTCCTGCTTGCTCTGCCAAGACTGCTCCAGTGTACTGACCGTGCCGTTGCTGTGCTGCTCGGCCTCGTCGCCGTCGTTGGACTGCGAGGCTGTCCACGTCCGGTCGGTGGAATCGACGGAATTGGGCTCCCACGAGCACGTCCACGGGTTGCCGGCGAAGCTATTGCTCCCCGCGGACTCCTGCGGCTCGGTCTCGCCACGGATGTCCCGCACTGACACGTACTTGTGCAGGCTCGGCTCCATGAGGTCGTCCTTGACAACGACCTGCGACTCGATGACGAGTGTGCCCGCTGCTGACGCCGTCTTGTCGCTGTAACTCCCGTTGACCGACCCCCTGTCGTTGGCCGACCGGTCCAGCTCGAAGCTCCTGCTCTCCGACGACGAGGAGTTGAGGTCCGCGACCGCCTCAAGAATGGAGCAGGCTTTCGACACGCACGCCGGGAGCGAGAAGGCCGGCGCCGCGGTGGTTTCGCTAGTGTTCTGGTGGTGATAGTTCTGGATGTCCTCGAGGAGCAGGGAGGCATAGGAGTTGCCGTTGCTGTCAAAGTCGCGAGAGGACCGCCTCGACGACCGTCCCACCGGCGCTGCCTTCGGGTTGACGACACCCTCGGCCACGATGCTCACCGAGTGCGTGGCGTTCATCCTGGAGGACGGGGCTTTGGCGTCTGCCGCCACGGCCTCCTCGAGGAAGGTGTAGGAGTTGCCTTTGCTGTCAAAGTCGCGAGAGGACCGCCGCGACGACCGGCCCACCGGCGCTGCCTTCGGGTAGACGACGCCCTCGGCAACGATGCTCACCGAGTGCATCCCGTTCATCCTGGAGGACGGTGCGTTGGCTTCTGCGGCCACGGCCTCCTCAAGGAAGGCGTAGGAGTTACCGCTGTGGTCGAAGTCGCGAGAGGACCGCCGCGACGACCGGCCCACCGGCGCTGCCTTCGGGTTGACGACCCCCTCGGCCACAATGCTGACGGAGTGCGTCCCGTTCATCCTGGAGGACGGTGCTTTGGCTTCTGACGCCACGGCCTCCTCCACGAAAGCGAAGGAGTTGCCGTCGTGGTCAACGTCGCGAGAGGACCGCCGCGAAGACCGGCCCCCCCGGCCCTGCCCTCGGGTTGACGACGCTCTCCGCCACAATGCTCACCGTGTGCGTCGCGTTCACCCTTGCGGAAGGTGCCTTGGTATCTGACGCCACGGCCTCCTCCACGATCTCCGGCTTGTCCTTCACAATGCGGCTGCTGGGTGCCTGATCTTTTGCCCGCTCCGCCAATTTCTGCGGCACGGCGACGGCCGTGGGTTTCTGCAAGACATTTCAAAGATTTTGTTGGGGAATGATGGCTAAAATTATGTAAAGATTAAAGCTTTCGTTGATCTGTACCTTTTGGGACTTGCCGTTGTTGCTGGTGCTGTTGTGGCGGTTGTTGACTAGAGTGTTCTCGTCGAGCTCCGTCATGGGGTTGCGACGGTACGGCGAGTTATCGGCCTTCCTCGACGAGCTCCGGCTCAACGACGGCCCGTTCGTCGGTTGCACCCCGGCATTCTCATTCCCGACGGCCGCCGCCCTCGCCGGGGAGTTCGACCTTAGAGTTGGCGATGGCGATGGGTACCTCTTCCCAGACGACGCAGACTTCACCGGCGACGGGGCGCGCCCTTTCTCTCGGGCCGGGACCGAAACCATCTTCCCCGGCTGCCGCGCGGTCCGCTCGCCGCTAACGGAGCTCACCGCCGCGGGCGCGACGTCGGCACGCCGTCCGGGCGACCGGCTCACTCTCCTGCTCCCGTTCCCGCCACCACTGCCCCTCTCGTGGCTCCCCGACCGCTTACGCTCCGGCGTCCTCCGGCGCGGCGAGGGCCTCGAGACGGCGGCCCCGTGCCTCTCCCAATCGCACTCGTCGTCGACGCCTCCGCCTCTCCTATCCCGGTCGAAGTCGTAGCTCCTCTTGGATCCGGAGTACCTCTGGTGCCCACCGCCACTCTCGCCCGACACCGCCGCCTTCCCCGACGCCGACGAGCTCCGGCTGAGCCGGCCGCACTGGATCAGTATCGCGTCCACCTCCTCCTTGGTGCAGCTCGAGGTCCGCACCGGCACCCTGCTCACAACGACGGGCTTCGCCTCCTCTACCGGCGGTGGTGCCCTCTTCACCCCTTCATCATCCTCACCGTTCGCCTCCGCGGCCACCTCGGCAGCCGCCGCCACCGCCGCGGCAGACTTGACGACGAACACCGTCCTCTTGTTGGCCGCCGGCTCCTCCGCCTTGGGTGGAGCCTTCCTGGACGGCGCGGGCTTCGCCTGCGGCGCCTTCTTGGCCTCCGGGACTAGCGCGGTGGTGTCCTTGTTGGCTATCTTGTCGCTGCCGCTGCTCTTCTTGGCAGCACTGCACGGCAGCTCCTCTCGCCGCTGCTTCTTGCTGAGGCAGAGACCCATGGCGTCAGGTGGGGAGGAAGGATTTGGGACCTGAGATTGGAGTGGAACGGAGGTGAGGTGGTGGTGGCGTTTGAGCAGAGCTTTGGGAGGCGTGGATTACAATAAAGTGCGCGTGGGAAACTGTGTTTTGTACTGCCTGTTTGGGTGTTTGCAGGAACCGACGCGAAGTGAAAGCGTGGAGCGAGTGTGTGCGATAAATTTCAAAAAATTTCTGTTGTTCCATTGGCGAGTGTGCGCCCCCCCAGCGGCGCACGGTGCGCACAGGAGAAAGCCCTTGAAGGGGTAGCTCCTGTCACTGCCTCATGTAGGGTAGGGCCACATGTCAGGCATGTTCATGTAGTGTAGTGATATACGGAGTGGATTGTACGATGTACAGCACTGGGAATAATAGTTGGTTGCCCCTTGTAAAAATAAGATAAAATTTGTCAGCTCGCTCGATTCAAATTGGAACCCTGAACCAGACCAGCATAATAGCCATGAGAGGGGTAGATGAGCCATTTCGCATTACTTATATATATGTATATTTGTTGAACACAAAGAATCGACCGTTGTAGGGAACCTGAACCGGGGAGCAGTAGCCTCATGCTGATTTGGATCGGCAGCAGCGGAGCTATCTTGTGCTTGATTGGGGAGTTAATCTCATCTTCGGCCGGTAAGAAGTGGCCAGCATAAAATTTACGACTAGATCTATTATATATTATTTTATTTAATATATATTATAGTTATTTATTTAATCTTTATCGCACTATGTCAATTTTGATATATCATTTAAAATATAGAGAGAAAAATTGCAGCCAGAAGTCTTGAGAAAATATGATTTGTATTTGGTAATTACGTTGCTGTTAGCTTTTAGTTTGAAAGCACTCTTTTTAATGGCAAAGTTTATATATTCTAGAATTGGTATTTCTAAGTCTTCTGTGAAATTGTTATTTCTCAGTCGAGCAAGTTACGCATTTGTCAAGCCTAGAGTTGTACACAAAAAAAAATTGTCACTTTAGGTCTTGGAACTGTGCAATTGGGTGCCTAGAGTTGTACGGAAAAAATTGTGTAACTTTAGGTCTAGGAATTGTGGAACAAGCATTGGCATACATGATCATTTGGTGGCATAGTATGAAGATTTGAAATTCTGTAAACCCATCCAAATTCCACTCTACAATTTCTTTCCCATTAAAGTATGCCATATTAGTTATTTGTGAGGTTTCTTCAAATTGTAAATCTGCATACGTTGACCTAGGATAATAATTTCTAGTTCTTGATGTTAGAGCAGCAGGTTTAAATATTTTATTGATCATATCACTGCTTTCTCCGTCAGAAATTTGATTGATATTTTTGTTAACCTTTAAACTACTCAGTTTATTTGCTATCTCATTGACTAACTCTTCAGATAGAGCCGAACCCATAGCCTTTTGTTTTCCAAGTTTTATGTTCGAATTTAGCATATGAGGAACAAATAACGGAGTAACTTGCTGAGAGCTAGATGACTCATGTTGGAAATTTAGAGGATAGTTTACCTTAACTTTACCTTTGCTTGGCTTGTTTCCCTCCAAGAGGATGTTCTCAATACGATCGGTTTGCTGCCCAAGAGCATGTAAGGAAATGTTTGTAAAATTTTGTTGTTCTACCAGGTGGCCTACATGTTCCACCTTTATAGGCTCATGAGTGCTCCTAGCAATGCTTTTGAGTGGACTAGCTTTAATATTTTCACATTTTGTATTATCACCCAGTTGAATGGACTCAAAAGGAGGATGAATGGCTTCTATGGTCTTTCCACTAGAGATTCTCCACTCTGTTGATGCCTTTTTAATGATAGCAAGATTGTCCATATCATCTTCACTATTAGCTTTTATCATTGATTCTGATTCACTATTGATCTCTGCGTTAGATTCATAGTCACTTTTAGTTGCAAGTTCGTTTTGGTTTCTGATTTCATGTTGACCATTATCTTCAAGCTTAGCTGGATTTCTGGCCTAAAGAATTCCTTAAAATGCCTAATTTGGCTATTTTCATACCAATCAAAAAAGAAGATATTTTTTCTTTGTTGCTTCATTTCATTGTATCAAACTTCCCTAATTTTCATCCTAAAAGGACGGTCTAGTTTTAAATAGTTTTCTACCTTAGCTTTATTTTTAGGAAGCGCAACTTCAAGCCTAAGAAGTTTTTTGTTAATTTCAAATTCAGGTTCCTGAATGGCAACAACAAATTTGTTTTCAAATCAAAATCATATTCGAAATCATAGTTATAATTATAACTATAGGGATGGTCATTATCACTTTCATAATCAGAATCAGTTTCATAATAGTCATGTTCTAATTCAATGACATTAAGATCAAAATCTGAAATTGAGGGTTCATACGAATTATCTTCATAGGTCGCATAGACGATATTTTGCAGTTTATCTTGAGGCCTGCTATCACAGCTAACAGATGGTCTAGACTGGATGAAAATATTTCTCTTCGAGGAGAATGTTACTTCAACATCTGTGGCGTACCCGGTTTTAAGGCCGGATACTCCCTTGTGATTACTGTACCGGTCCTTGGATCAGTAGCCGGTACACACAAGTTAACCTGTATATCCTTGACATACATACGAATATCAGGGTATGCTATGTAAATAGACCGTCAAGGTCAATTGTCTGATACCTGTAGCCCAACGGCTATAAACTTGCAGCGGAAAATCAAGCGGGGAAGAAGCCCATCAATATGCCATACCCGACAGGCAACTGACTGGGGTTACGCCCTAGCTTTCGCGATTGTAATCGTATCCTCGGAGTTGATGTCTCCTTCGTTTGGCCAAGTCAACAAGTCAGGTGAATACTTTGAATGTACTCACAAGCTATTCCCACAGGAGAAATATACGGCAATATAGCATGCAGGGTATATGTCAAAGGAACAGCTCTATCCTAAGTTGCTTGTTGTGTGAAAATGTAAGTTTTCAATTTAAATACGAGAATAGTAGATTTCAAAGCAGTTTTGTAAACCAGAGCAATTCAAAGCAATAAAACTTCTCTTGAGGTAGACCCGGCTACCTCCTTTCCCTTCTCAAGTGATGGCTCAGCCCATACTACCCCGGGCAGTATGACTAGCTTCCTCATTTCATTACTCAGCTCGTACTATCCCGGATAGTACAGCTAACCTCCTCAACTCAGTGCTCAGCCTGTATTATCCCGGATAGTACGGCTGGCCTCCTTCTCCTGTAATTCCTTGCTACCAGCCGTGTAGCATAAATTACACCCTGTGGACACATCATGCCCACGTCCTTAATCCCTTTCCCAGCTTTCGCAAACAAAACTCAGTCTAACCAATGTGTGGCCTTGCCAGTTCATGTCCATGACCGAGGACGCGGCTATTCGAATAGTTTTTAACACTCTGCAGAGGTTGTACGGTTTTACCCACAAGATGTAAGTCTCCCTTATTGCCATGGCCAAATGAGCACTCTTCACGAGGAGTGCCGGTAGGGTTATTACAACGAGATCTTCGCCCGCTTCCATACTAGACCTGGACCCGCTAGGTGGTTGACCCAACTTTCGCGTCCCAGGCCCCGAAAATGGGACTCCCACCTTTATGTCGCATCAACACTCAAACGCTCAGCGGTAGTGGAGCTTTAGGACTTTTAACCACCTAGCACATGCTTCTTACTTCCCACGGGTCCATACCCTAGTACTTGCCGGGGTACTAAGTCAAGTCCCTTCCCATAAAGGACATGTGGAACGTACGGTGAGGAACTGGTTTAGCGGTATTTAGGCTCGGTCCTTAATTGATTCGAGCAAGACTCCATTTCTCGATCCATGTTCGTCCCGGACGACCATGCCACCATCAGGTACTTTACAGCCCTGGGCTGCCCTTGCCATTCTCACCTGAATCAAAATCATCTCCAGTTTTATTTGGGGTTTTGACAAATATTTCTTTCAAATGCCACCTCAGATAACACATGCTATCCGAGGGCTTTATTTCCCATGTCCCAAAGGAGTTTGACGAGGGGAGCCCATCCGGGTAGGCCCAGAGCCCCGAGTCGGCCCAACAAGTTTGGGAAGGCCCACTCGGATGAAGGCCCAAGAAAGGCCTGCAGCAGTGCAACGTCCGGGTGCCATCAAGACAGGCGTTACAACTCATCAATATGAACGTTTCAACCGGCATGAAGACTGGCGTTACTTGGACAGTTACAGCATGTAAATGTCTCGTTTAATTTAGGCAGTTACTGTAGCTAGCCGAGTGACCGAGTCGGCTAAATGCCCAAGCCTATATAAGGTCGAGCCCCCCATGCAGAAGGGGCTGGCTGCTCTCTAGTTCTAGTTTCATCTACGACTTCTTGTAACTCTTTTTCACGCAAGATCATCAAGCATTCAGCAGGAGTAGGGTATTATCTCCGTCCTTGGAGAGCCTGAACCTGGGTAAAGTTCTTGTGTGCACCGCCTAGATCTTCCATACACGCTTTCCCGACAATCCTATTACAAATGGATATTGCCGCGATTTCCCCGCGACAGTTGGCGCGCCAGGTAGGGGAAGCGCGCATCGGAGTCATGATCCAGGCGGGATCTTCTCCTACGGCGGACGGCAAGCTCGTCGCCGGCAATGTGCCGATCATGGCACATCCCGAAGGCTCGGAGTTCACTTTCGGCAGCCTTCGTTTCGTCGCCGATATCTTCGGCCAACTACGTCTTCAAGATCCGCGTCCTTGCCCCGCGGAGGAAGTGGAGCCCGAGCTCCGGCTTGGATCTCCTTCTGCTACAGGCAAGGGCAAAAGGACACTCCCAGTTCGTTGCCATGGTGGGCGCCGAATCTCTCCTTCCCCTTCTGGATTCCGGATCCGAAGGGGACGAGAGTTCGCACAGCCATACCGCCTCGGCAGAGGTGTATGTGATCGGGGATGGCACCACCGACGGCACAGGAACGTCTGCTGCAGCGGCTAGGGCGGCACATGAGCATCTACATACGCCCATCGGCGGACAATCGGAGGCCGAGAGGGCCTTGGAAGCCTCTCGGCAAGCCCTCCTCGCTGAACGAGAGCGCCTTGACCAGGAGCGGGCGGCACTCGAGCAGCGAGAACGGCAACCGAATGATCCTCACGGTTCGCGCAGCCGCGCAAACCGGCGAACTTCTTCGGCTGCCCGGAGGAGCCGAGCTGCTCGGGCCCCTCTTTTCGGGCAAGTGCAGGACGGCGTCCCTGTTTATCAGACGCCGGCCCAGAATCTCTTTGCGGCTGCCGCGCTGGCCGACTCACTGCCGCCCCCGGCAGATGGTCCCGCGGCAGAAATTCAACGCCGAGTCGTCACTCTGATGAGGACGGCGGTAGAACAACAGCAGAACGAGGCCGAGTCGGTTAGCCACCGACTGGTCTCCCAGGGGGCTCGGAGTCGGCCTTCGGGGGCTCCAAGTCGCCCTGCCACAGTTGGATCGTCTCAGCCGAGTCGGTCCACAAACCGACCTGATGCTCGCCAGGAGATCAACCGACTCCAGGCTGAGCGACGACAAGCCGGCTCCCACCGAGCGAACGACGCCCGAGATGCTCGCGACGACATCGAAGGGCGGCAGGGCAGCCCGGGTGCGGGCCGAACGACGTGCTGGCGAGTTCAACCAGCCGGGTGGCTCTGCATCCACCGGTCCGCTTTGCTTCAGCAGACGGATTCGGGGCGAGCCTTTCCCGGATCGGTTCCGAATCGCCAGCGGCATCGACAAGTACGATGGCACAGCCAAGCCAGAAACTTGGCTTGCCGACTACTTGGTCGCCTGCAACATAGGAGGAGGCAACGAGCGTGTCGCCCTCCGAAGCCTACCCCTGATGCTGGAAGGGTCGGCTCGGGCATGGCTTAACAGCCTGCCCGAAGATAGCATCTACGACTGGAGGGACCTCCAAGAGGCCTTCATCAAGAACTTTTGAGGGCACGTACAAGCGCCCTGGGAATGCCCAAAACCTGTGGCTTTGTGTCCAGGAGAAGGGCGAGTCGGTCCGCGATTACATCCAACGATGGACCCGACTGCGCAACTCGATCGAGGATGTCACCGAGATGCAGGCCATCCAGGCCTTTTCCCAGGGAGTTAAATACGAACTCCTCAAGCACAAGTTGGCCCGGTCTAACATACAGACCATGGGCCGACTCATGGAAGTCGCCAGCAAATACGCAACGGGTGAAGAGGCGATGCAGTGCGAAGACAAAGGCAAAGCAAAAGCCGAGTCTTTGAGCTGGAAAGTCCCTGCCGACTCAGGACGGAAGCATGCGGATAATCGCCCCCCGAAGCGGAAGGCAGGCGGCGGAGACGGAGTCAGCGGAGCCGACCTGGTTGCGGCCGCCGAGCGTCGCCCCCAGCGTAGCGATGACGGCCAAAAGAAAGAGCGCCCTTGGCAACAGCGCAAGGCGCCAAAGCTCACCTTCGAGGAGATCCTCGACGGACCCTGCTCGTTTCACAGCACCGCCAAATATCAGGCGGGCCACTCGACCCGGGAGTGCAGCTTCCTGCAGCGCCTCCGGGAAGAGAAGCAGCCCGAGCCGGAAGACGGTGGGGAAGGAGGCCCCGTCGCAGGTGGCGGCGCTGCGCAGTATCCCCCTCAAAGGGGGGTATTTATGATTTTCCAGGGATCCGACTCCAAAAGGGGTCGGAAGCTGCGCTGTCGCGAGGTCAACGCGACGGTGCCGGCTGTCCCTCAATGGCTGGACTGGTCCGAGGTGCCAGTCGGATTCAGCCGACTTGACCACCCGGACCGGATCCCTCAACCCGGCAAACATCCCCTGGTGGTGGATCCGCAAGTCGGCGGGTTCAAACTCCGCAAGGTCCTGATGGACGGGGGCTCCAGCATAAACATCATCTTCGTGGACACCCTGAAGAAGATGCAGGTCTTAGAGACCCAACTTCGCCCCAGCAACATTTCCTTCCACGGAATAGTTCCTGGGAAGTGTGCAAAACCTCTGGGTCAAATCTCCCTGGAAGTAGTGTTTGGCGAGCCAAACAACTTCCGGGTTGAGACATTGACCTTCGAGGTAGTCGGCTTCAAAAGCGCATACCACGCGATCTTCGGCCGACCGGCTTATGCCAAGTTCATGGCTAGGCCATGCTACACATATCTAAAGCTGAAGATGCCGGGTCCCAAAGGCGTCATCACCATCACTGGCGACTTTGAGCGCTCTAACGAGTGTGACATCGCCAGCGCGGACATAGCCGAGTCCCTGATCGCGGCTCAGGAGCTGGAGAACATTCAGGCGACAGCTGACTCGGATCAACCTCCACCCAGCAAGAAGGCGGCAACCGAGTCCGCCTTCCAGTCGGCCAAGGACACCAAGCGTGTCCAGGTCCATCCAGAGGACCCGTCCAAGACGGTCCAAATCGGGACTGACCTCGAGGCCAAATAGGAAGGCGCGCTCGTCGACTTCCTTCGCGAGAATTGGAACATCTTCGCATGGAAGCCTTCTGACATGCCGGGTGTTCCAAGGAAGTTCGCCGAGCACTCCCTCAACGTCGCCAAGGATGCAAAGCCGGTGAAGCAGTCCCTCCGCCGCTTTCGCTGAAGACCGGCGCAAAGCAATCGGAGAAGAAATCACCCGACTCCTCGCAGCCGGGTTCATCAAGGAAGTTTTTCACCCGGACTGGTTGGCAAACCCAGTCCTGGTTCTTAAGAAAAACAAGACTTGGCGCATGTGTGTGGACTATACGTCCTTAAATAAAGCATGTCCCAAGGACCCGTTCGCCTTACCCCGAGTGGATCAAGTCGTCGACTCCACAGCCGGATGCGAACGTTTATGTTTTCTGGATGCCTATTCAGGCTACCACCAGATCAAAATGAAAGAGTCGGATCAAATAAAAACTTCTTTCATTACCCCATTTGGGGCTTTTTGTTATATCACTATGCCTTTTGGTTTGAAGAATGCTGGCGCAACATATCAACGCTGTATGCAAAAGTGTTTGCACGACCAGATAGGCAGAAATGTCCAGGCTTATGTCGACGACATTGTGATAAAGACAAAGAAGACAGCGGACCTCCTGACCGATTTGGCTGAAACATTCGCCAATCTCAGGAGGTACGACATGAGGCTTAACCCGGAGAAGTGCGTCTTCGGAGTTCCGGCTGGCAAGCTACTCGGTTTCATCGTGTCCGAGCGAGGGATCGAAGCGAACCCGGACAAGCTCGATGCCATCATCAAGATGGGCAAGCCGAATGACTTGAAGGCCATCCAGCGCTTAACCGGGTGCCTAGCCGCCTTAAGTCGGTTCATAGCCCGACTCGGTGAGAAGGCTTTGCCTTTTTACCGACTTCTCAAGAAATCCGACTCCTTCGAGTGGACGAGTGAAGCTCAGCAAGCCTTCGAAGATCTCAAGCGTCTTCTGTCGACACCTCCGGTTCTCGCTGCACCCATGGAGGGAGAACCCATGCTGCTTTACATCGCGGCCACCAATCAAGTGGTCAGTGTTGTCTTAGTGGTGGAGCGTGCAGAAGAAAGCCGAGTCCAGAAGGTACAGCGACCCGTCTACTACATCAGCGAAGTTCTTTCCGAGTCAAAGCAGCGTTACCCGCACTACCAGAAGCTTGTCTACGGCGTGCTTCTGGCGACTCGGAAGCTGGTACACTACTTCCAAGCCCACTCGGTCACTGTGGTCAGTCACGCCCCATTGTCTGATATCATCAACAATCGGGATGCCACGGGCCGAGTCGCTAAGTGGGCGATAGAGCTCATGCCGCATGACATCAGCTACGAGCCCCGCAAGGCAATCAAGTCACAAGCCCTTGCAGACTTCATCGTCGAGTGGACCGAGAGTCAGATCCCTTCCGACTCAGGTGCACCTTGAGCACTGGGTCATGTACTTCGACGGTTCGAAGATGCTCGCGGGCACGGGGGCTGGAGTCGTGCTGATCTCCCCCAAAGGCGACAAGTTGCACTACGTGCTGCAGATCCACTTTTGCCGCCTCCAACAACGTCGCAGAATACGAGGCGTTACTGCATGGCTTGCGCATTGCAGTTTCACTCGGCATTCGCCGACTCCTTTGTCGCGGCGACTCGGATCTCGTGGTGCAGCAGGTGATGAAGGCTTGGGACACCAAGGACCCCACCATGGCGGCATACTGTGCCGCTGTACGCCGGCTAGAAGGACACTTCGACGGCCTCGAGCTTCACCACGTTCGTCGAGCAGACAATGAAGCCGCCGACTCCCTTGCCAGGATTGGCTCTGCTAGGGAAAAAGTCCCACCCGGAGTTTTCCTTCAGCAGCTGTACCAACCATCCGTCAAGTCGGAGTCGGCAACCGACTTGTCGGAAGCCGGGTCGTCACAACCTGATCCGGCTCAACCGACTCAAGAAGAAGTCTTGGCGGATATTCCTCTTTGGACTCAGCCGTTCTTGGCATACCTTTTGCGCAAGGAACTGCCTGAGGATCCGACTGAGGCACGCCGCATCGTGTGCCGGGCTCGAGCATACACCATCATCAATGGCGAGCTTTACAAGCGCAGCACCACTGGAATTTTCCAGCGCTGCATTTCGCCAGAAGAAGGTCGAACGTTGCTCGAAGAAGTCCATTCGGGACTCTGCGGCCACCATGCTTCGTCAAGATCCTTGGTTGCCAAAGCCTTCCGACACGGTTTTTTCTGGCTCAGCGCTCATGCTGATGCGGAAGAACTCGTCCGAACCTGCGAAGGGTGCCAGCGGTATGCCCGTCAAACACACATGCCAGCTACCGCGCTCAAGACCATTCCGATCACATGGCCTTTTGCCGTGTGGGGACTCGACATGGTGGGTCCGCTAAAAACAGCTCGGGGAGGTTTCACTCATCTCCTCGTGGCCGTGGACAAGTTCACGAAGTGGATCGAAGCTAAGCCAATAATGAAGCTTGATGGTCCGACTGCTGTCAACTTCATGAAGGGAGTCATTTTCCGATTCGGAATTCCTCACAACATTATCACCGACAACGGCAAGAACTTCACGGCAGAAGTCTTTCGCCAATTTTGTCGGGACCATGGGATTCGGATCGACTATGCCTCCGTGGCTCATCCGCAGTCCAATGGCCAGGTTGAGCGGTCCAACGCTCTAATTCTCCAAGGCATCAAGCCCCGGTTGCTAGTCCCGCTGCAACGGGCTGCCGGCTCCTGGATCGACGAGCTTCCGTCTGTTCTTTGGAGCTTAAGGACGACTCCAAACCGGTCGACTGGCTACACGCCGTTCTTCATGGTTTACGGAGCTGAAGCCGTCCTGCCGAGTGACATCCTTCACGACTCCCCGCGAGTCGCAGCATACGTGGAAAAGGATGCCGAGTCGGCACGACAAGACGACCTGGATCTCTTGGAAGAAGCGCGGGAGCTCGCCCTCTCGCGCTCGGCCATCTATCAACAGAACTTGCGCCGCTATCACAGCCGGCAAGTTCGAGGCCGAGTCTTCAACAAAGGAGATCTGGTCCTCCGACTGATCCAAGACAAGGCTGGCATGCACAAATTGTCTCCGCCTTGGGAAGGACCGTTCATCGTCAACCAGGTGCTTCACAACGGCGCGTACCGACTGGAGGACCCGGCAACTGGTGCAATTACGGAAAGGACGTGGAACATTGCACAGCTGCGTCCCTTCTACACTTAAACTTTGTACTTCAAAATAGTTCTTTCTTTCATTATAAATAAACATTTGTTTCCTTCGAGCGGCACTCGGGAGGCACTTTGTTTATCTAAATTTCCATTTTTTCTGACTAAGTTCCCTTTGGGCAATCCCCGGGGGCTACGTCTAATCTAACCGAGTGGCTTCATTACGGGCAACACCCGGAAGTCACCACAAACCCACTGGGTGAATCATCACTCGGTACAAGTTATTTCGAATCTCCTAACTTGTTTCTACACGAGCGTCTAAGTAAACGTGTACGGTACCTAAGGCCCACTCTTCGTCCCCAACTACAGTCGCAACCCGGCTGTCCGGTTGGCAAGAGCAAAAGCTAAAGGTCGGCCTGCGCGCGAAAGGATCCGACTCGGCGGAAAAAACAACTGTGGACGAATCAAATAACTTGTACAAATAACTTAAGCAAAAATCAGAATGAATTGAAAAGCATCTTCATTCATTGCAAAAGTTTTTACAATTTCCTACTCGGCATACCGAGAGATATTACATTGTGATTTTCATTCCTCTGGAGTCGCTTCTATGCGCTCCTCCAGGTCAGTGAAGCTGACGATCCGGCTGGCGGCGGCGCGGACTCGGGGAAGGAGCTCCATGGGGTCAACCGACTGGCCTTCCTCATCGACGGGGGCGCCAGCGGAGATGTTGTCAACATCTGCGTCCGGGTGATGGGCCAGCACCATTGCTAGCGCCATGCCGGCTCCCGAGCGGGCGGCCGACTCCTTCCACTCTTCAACCTCCGCTGGGCCAAGCGAGAGTTTGTCGGCGAGGGCGAAGATGCTGGAACCCGGTTCTTCTCCGGGCCAGAGCTTGGTGCAAAGCCCTTGGGCGGCCGACTTCATGCTCTGCACCAAATCTTTGACCTGGAGGAGTCGGTCTTCCAAGGTCACGACACACTCGGACATCATCTCGGGTGTCCAGAGTACGTCGAGGACCGACCTCGCCGGGTCGGAGAGCGCACGGAGCCGGAGCGCCGCTTGCTTCGCTCGCTCCTCCAACTCTGGGCAAGCATCTGAGTACAGATTATTGCTAAGGGGATGGACAAGGAAGCATGCAAAAAGAAAGAAGCAAAGGACTCGGGGGCTTACCGAGTAAAGTCTCATTGGCTTTTTTGAGTTCGCCAATGAGATCCCTTTCACGCTTTTCCCAGTCGACGATGGCTGCACGTGTCGCTTCTGCGACTCGTCCATCAGTCGGGAAAAGTTGTTGACCTGTCCCTGCAGCTCGGAGTTCAATGCCTGCGCCTTCTCGCACTGCGCCGACAGCTTGTCATGCTCCGTTTTCAGCAAGGCGGCAGACTTCTTCAGCTGGCGAGCTTCCCTCAGCTCGGTATCCAACTCGGCCGCCTTGGCGTCGAGCATCTCTATGACTTTGACCCTTGGGATTGCGCCTTTCAACTCTTCTCGAAGCCGGGCGTTCTCGGCTTCGACGTCTGCCGATTCAAGAAGGTCAGAAAAGGGCAGGAAAATTTAAAGTCAAAGGAGTTGAAGACTCGGACGCTTACTTCCGAGGGCGGCGAGCTTTTCTTCGAGATGCCGACTCTTGGCCTTCTCCTCCTCCCATGCCTTCTCCAAGGAGGCATTCCTCTCCATAAGGACCTGGCCATTTCCGCCGAGTCGGATGGCCGCCTAGAAAAGAAGAAACTTCGTCAATTTCACCCAAATTCATAAGTCTCAAGCCGACTCAATCAGTCGGCTAGAGACTCGGGGGCTACACCCACTGGGTGCACTGAACGTGCTCCCAGTGTTGGAAAATAAACAAAACTTGAAGACAACTTACCCCGACGGAGGTCTCCAGAACCTCGGTCGAGTCCGCCAAGGACTTAGCCGCGTCGGCAAAATCCCGGAGCTTGGAGCTGAGGGCGGCGACGCGGTTCGTGGCTTCTTCAGCGGTGGCCAAGTCCCCCTGTGCTGCAACTCGGCAGCAGCAGCGCTGGGACGAGGCCTCTTGACGACGCCGGCGCCATCTCTTGAGTCGAGGGGGTCGGAGCCGGAGGCTGACGTGATTCGGTCGTTGGAGGTAACTCGATGACGAGTTGGCCTCCGGCCTCACCCGCCGGCTCGGAGGAGCCGGCTCCGGCTACAGCTGCCGGCTCCGTTGTCTCCTCACTGGCGGGAGTTGGCTGACGCTGTGGATCCTCAGCCGAAGTTTCGGCAGACCCCGCGCGCACGTCCGGCTCCGGGGCCTCCTCCCCAGCTGCGGCAGGCTGGGGCATGGGAGAACTCGGCTGCAGCGCCGCAGCCGGAGGCACGGCTGCAGCCGGAGGTGTGGCGAACCCGGCAGCCGTGGCCGACTCTGTTTCCATGGCGGAAACGGATGGTGCCGGCGCGCTAGGGTCGGTTGTAACCGGGGCGTTGGACTCGACCGCAGCCGGAGTCGGTGCTGGAGCCGACACTGGTGGCAGGGCTGGAGTCGGAGCCGCTGGTGTGCCGGATGAAGCATCTCCTTTATCGGAGAGCTTCTTCTGGACTCTGCAAAACAAAAGAAGAAAACCGACTTCAATACCTCTAACCTACTGCGACTAGGGCTTGAGGCAAAAGGACTCGTACCTGGTGGTGGTGGGGATCGTTTTCTTCTTCGGTTTCCCCGGAGCGGGCGGGCCTCCGGAGGAACTGACAAGTGCTGTTTGGGGCGCACTTGGCTTGGCGGCAGGGTCTGAAACCTGCGCCACTCGGCTGGGAGGAGCGACTCGGGCAGGAGCCGGAGCCGGCGCCCCCCGACTAGCAGCTGTGGCTCGTGCGGGAGCCGGAGCCTGCGTAGTGGGGCCGGCAGCGGCTACTCGGATCCGCTTGGCAGCCGGCTCCGTGCGAGTCGGCTCCGTCCCAGCTACCGGGACCAGAGATCCGGATGCGCTGTCGTCGCGGCCTCGCTTGGCGAGTTCGTACGACCCTTCCGACTCAGAATCCGAGTCAATTTGGATGCCGCTCTCAGGAGCATCCTCATCGACTTCAGCGTTATCTAGGGCAGCTGGAGCCGAGTCTTGCTCAGGAAGAGGCGGCATGGAATTGAAGTTCAGGTAGTTCTACAGCATCAAAAAACTTGGCGTTAGTAGAAGCAAGCAAACAGCAAATTTCAAGAGCCCGACTCGGAATACAAGTTACTCACATCCGGTGCCGGGTTGGCGTGCGAATATGGAAGCACTTTGGGCGCCCGAGTGAGCCCAGTTCGTTCTTTCGTCAGACTCTTCAAGATCTCCAAGAAGTTGTCGTCCGAAAGGTCCTCGGATGAAACCCTCGTTGGGTTATGGTTGCCCGAGTACTCCCACATTGGGTGCGCCCGGGCTTGAAGGGGCTGGATGCGCCGAATCAGCCAGGTGGCGATGATGTCAGGGCCTGTGAGTCCTTTCTCCTGGAGTCTTGCGATCCTCTTCAGGAGTCGGTCGACTTCAGGTATTTCTTCGTTCTATGGCTTGGCACTCCAGCGCTTCAGCCAGATAGGAGGACCTCCAACGTATGGGGGCAGTCCTTCATGGCCAGTCGGCGTACGTTCATCCGGGCAATAGAACCACCTGTCTTGCCATCTCCGAATGGTATCCAGAAATTGCATCTTGAAGTACTTGGAGCCGGCTTTGACCTGAATGCTGACTCCCCCACAAACGGACAGTCGGTCGCCGGCCTTGATTGGTTGAGCCTTGACCGTGAAGACTTTCTTCCACAATCCCCAATGCGGCCGAGTCCCCAAGTAGCATTCACACAGCGTGATGAAGCACGCGATGTGCAGAATGCCGTTGGGGCTCAAGTGGTGAAGTTGCAGACCATAGAAAAATAAAAGACCGCGCAGGAAGTCGTGCGGTGGCAGCTTGAATCCTCGCTCCATAAACGGAGCAAGTATCACCCGTTCATGCTCGTGCGGAGCGGGCTTGTCCTCCTTATACGGCGCCCGCCAGTTGACGATGGTGCGCGGAGACAGCAAGCCTTCGCTGGCGAACCCGATGAGAAGCTCGTCGGTGATGACCAAAGGGATCCAATCCCCCTTCTTCCATCCGTCGGCGACGGTGGCGGAGGCGGGGGCAGCAGCCTTCTTGCCCTTGTTGACAGCGCGAGACATGGTCGCCGGCTAATGGGCGACGGCGGCGAGCGAGCGCTTTCTCTTGAGTGCGCGGTGGCGAAGCTTCGGAGGCAAAAGCTTTGGGCACGAGGAAGACGAAGGCAAGGTGAAAAACCGCGGTTACTCCGTGCCCCTTTTATAGCCGAGGAAGTCCAACCGCTGGCGGTCGTGCATCCGACGTGGCGGGAAGCCGCCTCGGAACCGCCGTCCCGCGCGCGAAACCCCGCGGGATTCGGGCGCCTTTTTCGCCACAACGTAACATCCCAGGCGACGTGACCGTCTGACATGACGTCAGCCTCCGTCCCGCGCGCGCGGCCCGCGTGATTCGGGTGCAGTCATGATGAGTCGCCGCCTCGGGTATCGTGCGAAATCAGAGCAACAGCGGATGTCTCGGCCACGCTTCGGGCGGGACTCGAGGCGAAATCATTGCTCTGCGGGCACTCTGTCCAACCGGCTGCGCGCATTGAATGCTGAAGTGACATTACAGTCAAAGCAACGTCGTGTTTCCAGTCGGCTTCGACCGGGTTCGGTTCAACTTGAGTCGAATCACGCTCGGGCGTCGAGTCAACAGTCGGCTTGGCCACTGGGACACGTCACGGGTCATTCCGACTCCATCAAACATTTCTGAGGCGCACAAGCCGCCCAACTCGGAAGCAGACTGGCTCTGCAAAAGGGTGCTGATGACCGGCTCAACAGGGTTTGCAGGTCACTTGGCAACACCCATGCTAAGAACAAACCCGGCATCCACAGCGGAACAACATGGTCTCCGAATCAGAGCCGGATGCCACAACGGCGCAAAATGGCTCATTGATTCGAGATTCAATGCTGGAGTTCGGGGACTCGGTTTCGAAGTTGAAGAATGAGGGCGTCCCCCCTGCGGGCACAAGATGGCAATGGTCCACACGGATATGCCAGACGCTACTTCGGATTCACTCGGAATTCATGATACGCCTCCTGGAGGGCCACAAGCCGATTTTCCCCAGTCGAAAAGTACGGGTATCACCGAGTTCCTAATACTTAGCACAATCTAACCTTTTTTCAAATCTCAGGGGAGTCCATCAAGGTCTCTACACCAGCGACTCGGGCATGCACAACCTGCACGTCAGTCGACATTTGTGTCAAGACCTCGAAGCACTCGGGGGCTACTGACGAGGGGAGCCCATCCGGGTAGGCCCAGAGCCCCGAGTCAGCCCAACAAGTTTGGGAAGGCCCACTCGGATGAAGGCCCAAGAAAGGCCTGCAGCAGTGCAACGTCCGGGTGCCATCAAGACAGGCGTTACAACTCATCAATATGAACGTTTCAACCGGCATGAAGACTGGCGTTACTTGGACAGTTACAGCATGTAAATGTCTCGTTTAATTTAGGCAGTTACTGTAGCTAGCCGAGTGACCGAGTCGGCTAAATGCCCAAGCCTATATAAGGTCGAGCCCCCCATGCAGAAGGGGCTGGCTGCTCTCTAGTTCTAGTTTCATCTACGACTTCTTGTAACTCTTTTTCACGCAAGATCATCAAGCATTCAGCAGGAGTAGGGTATTATCTCCGTCCTTGGAGAGTCTGAACCTGGGTAAAGTTCTTGTGTGCACTGCCTAGATCTTCCACACACGCTTTCCCGACAATTCTATTACAAATGGATATTGCCGCGATTTCCCCGCGACAGAGTTCATGATGTCCAAACAAAAATTTAGTTTTTGACTACAGCAAGTCTAAGCATGGCTAATGCCTATAATCTTAATACTTTTGTTGGTCGCAGAACAACCAACTAATATACCTAGGGTTACAAGGAATCGGATATACAAACATAAGTCTTATGCATCTATAGGGTATATCTAGGTCTACATAAAATACCGTTGATATCCACATAGCATGCAAGTTTTGCAAACAAAATAATTAAATTTCACACATATAGGATTCAACATGATCAAAGTGGGAATGCTTGCCTGGTATTATTGGGCGGGGCTCGGTCTTGAACCTGATTCAATAATTGTCCGAGTTCCTTCGCGTGACAATTTCTAATGTCGGTATCTACACGTCGAAAGAACGACGAATAAATCAGCGTTGCAAGGAAGAACCGAGAACATCGAATGCAAAACCAGAATAATCAACTCGTGTAACCTCAACGCGTTGGATTAGCTATTGTGATTTCATGGAGCTTTAAAATGATAGAAGTGGGTGCTTTAGGTTATCCCGACAAAGATATCCACTTTAGGCTTCTGTCGCGTTAGGGTTCCAGTGCCTCGGGAGTTTGTTAGGGTTTGAGGAATATAGTCGGGTATTTTCTCTTAGCAGAATACTAAGCGGTTATGGTTTCTTTGCTAGGCTTTAAATCACATGAAATGATGATACCCACTTGAAGCCTATTATGAGTCTGTTGACCCCTATCCGAGAAGTTATTTGGTATTTTTAGTTCTTTTGGGTTATTGAGGTTCTAGAGTGCTTCAAGGGTTTTGAAATATGTGGAGCTTGCCAAAAATCACGTTAGTGCATTGGAAGCAACATATACAGCATATATATATTGCTAGTAAAGAAAAGAAAAGAATACCCTAAACCTAATCTTTATTGTTTTAATTCAAAAACTGTTAAATTTTGGAAATCTCTTTTGAATGAAAGAGTTCATTTATATCTTTAAGTGCTCAGAACCGGAGGCATACGATGCTAGACTGGTCGGGAGGGGCATAAACTGGCTGAACCAAAAGAATTGGGTGGTTCGGCTAAACCGAACCGGTTCCTTGGCCAACTGGTTGACGTCAAAGGCGTAAAGAAGGAAGAGTGCTTTTGGCACTCGGGTTACGGCAACAAGAGGGCTCTGGAGTGCAATACGCTTTTTAAAAGAAGGAGTGTACTCTGGGTGGAATAGAAGAAGGAATGCGCTTTCAAGGTCGGAAGTTGCACACCGAGCTGCACGCTTTCACCCCAACCGGTGTTGGCTTGGCAGCAGATGCCGCTGTCGGCTAATTCCTTTGGGTGGTTCTAGGCGCGTGGTTAAGCGGCGGCTGCAGGGATTCGACGGATGCTTCAGAAGAGCCTGGAGGCAGTCGGAGTAGCCGGAAGGTGAAAAGGAGAGACGGCGTTTGAGGCGACGGACCGACTCGGATGTGGCGCGGGGGCTACTCCGACGAGCGGCGCTTGGTTGAGCTTAGCAGTGGAAGGTAGAGCATGTGGCCATGGCTCCCGGCGGTGAAGAAGACAAGCGGTGGTTCTGGAGCTCCACGGTGGCGGCGGCGTTGGATTCCACAGCCGGAGGCATGCGGGAGCGGTGCGGGGTGGCCAAGGCGGCATGGTGGTGCGGCCAACTGCTGACTGGGGCTGGCAACCGTGGGGACATTTTTCGAGGAGGCTGGGATAGCTGCCGGCGACAGGGTGCTAGACTCGGCCTCTGTCGGAGTTGAGGGAGGGTAGAGGCAAGGCGACTTTGGGGGGAAGATGGTGATCGGACATGGCGCTTGGGCGGCGAGCGAGCTAGTGAAGCTTGGCGCTTACTTCAGATGGTGGTTGCGGTGATCGGACCTAGAGGTGGTCAAGTGGTGGCGTGTGGTGGCTGGCGGCGTCATCGGGACGAGGCCGAGGGGAGGGAGCGGGGCGGCCGTGGTGGAGGGGAAACAGGAACTGTGTTGCTTGGGGATTAGAGGAGGGGAGTTGACGGTCGTTTAGCTTCGGAGAAGAAGAAGATCGAGAGAGAAGGACAGACGGTGGCTGCTGAAATTGGAGAGGGGTAGTGAGCTTGGAGCTTGGCAACTGACACGGCCCGGCCAGAGCTCGTGAGGGGAGAGGAATGGCAGGAAATTCGGCTTCAGCTGCAGCTCGGTAGAAAAATGAATGGAGTAGCTCGGGCTTGAGCTTGGCCCTGGAGAAGTTGAGGAACTAGAGGAAGTAGAAGGGAGTGCTGGGATTGGGCTGCTCGGGTGAGAGAACAAGGGAGGAATGGGGAGATCGGAAGAGATATTGGGAGTTGGAGAGCTTGGGCAAGAAGATGGAGTAATGGGGGCATTGGGCAGTGCTGTTGCTGCAGGTGTTAGGCGCCGCCTGCTGTAGCACGGGAAGAGACGTGGCGCGGTGCTGCAGAGGAGAGAACAGGGGCCAGTGCAGGAGTGAGGGAAGAAAGAAGGAAGAGAGGTATGACGGGTGGGACTAGAGCCCATGTGGCAGGGAATAGGGGGTGGTCGTTTGGTAACTTTAGGTGTAGACTTAGCAGAGAAGAGGAATTAGCAGTCAAGAAGATCAGAGAGGACGAGAGCCTCATGGAGAAGAGTGGAAGAAGAGAATACCAACACATTGGGACAGGGGGAGATGGGGAGTAAGCCAGGAGCAGGTGAGAATTTCAGCTCTTTATTGACCTGCGGGAGTTAGATAGGAGCAGGGAGAGTAATAGAGGAGGTGGCCGGTGCTGTAGCAGAGGGGAAGGTGTCATGGGCATACAGCAGAAGTTAGGCACCGATCGGTGAATGCTCAGGAAAGGGGAGCAGTGTTTGCTCAGTAAAAGTAAAAGTATGGCAGATTAGAGGAGAGATATTGGGGGGAAAGAAGATGACCTGCGGGTCATGGGTCCACATGGAGGGGACAAAGGAACTAATCGGTTGGTAGCCCTTATGTGATTGTAGCCAAGAACAGGGAATAGTTCAGCAGAGATAGAACAGCAACACTTATATATTTTGATCTGTCTCTCGAGGGAATTCTTGATCATGAGAATTAAAGTTTTGTTTCAGGTATGGATTAATGATTCACATGGGCTGCCTCACACACGTCTTGGGGATTTTTATACGGCTTTAAACATAGGGTGTCATTTAAGTCGCAAAAGTGGCTTAACCCGGTATTTATTTTATGCTGAAATCTCTAGGCTAGAGGTTCCAGATTGTTTTAGGAATATCTTTGGGATACACAAAATTTCACCATGACCTGTTGAGGGTCGCTTGCAGCTCGGAGGAGCAAGAAGTCTTGGAATTAGGGTTTTAGTCGCAATATGAAATCTTAGGAAAAGAAAGAAGATGAGATAGGGTTAGGGTTTTGGATGAAGGGGGTGGCATATAGATTACGCCAGAGGGTAAGGGATGTCGTGACACCTCGATCGGGGTCTGGAGGTTAGACTTCCGTTTTAGGGTTTTGTCAATTCGTCGAGGGGTGACGCTAGGGTTTGCGTATACGGTGTAGGTGTTGGGTATTGATTTTGGAATTGAATGCATTTGTCCCTATGGTATGACATGCTTCAAGAATACCGAGAAAATCCAAATGGCGAAGGGTACGGGCATGATCACATGTGGCGTATACGCGTATATGTGTGTCGGGGTAGGGTTTTGTGTATATGCGTATATCTGAAAGCGGTATATATGTGCACATACTCATAATAGGACATGGCGAAGTAGATGGCAAAAGGTCAAGTCATTCGGAAGAGGTTCACGACATATATATGCTTCACTTTTCCCAAAAGTAACGTGCGGGTACTTAGTTGCAGATGTTGGTCTAGATTACATCGACTAAGAAAAAGGGGAAGGGGTACCGAGGGGGTGTTCGTGGCGGAATTGTAAGGGCGAGGGCCACGCATGGAGACAAGGTGTAGAACATGGTCGCCCGTGTTGTCGGATGTATTTCGGGGAATTTAGGTTTTCGACAAAGCGGAGACCGAGAAAGACAGGAGCAAGGATTTTCGTGTTTTGGTATCTAGCTACATCGTGATTTGAATTAAAGTTTTGGCTATGTGTATTTTGGCTGACGTTATTAGTGAAAAAGTTTTTGTTAGCCCTAATTTTCAGGTTTCGGAAAATCAGGGTGTGACAACATCCCCTTCTGGTGTTTCAGTCATGGACTCAACCTCGGTTTGTTGTGTGGCCTTTGGCTCAACATCTTGGAAGAGCGTCCACTTCTCAGGAAGTATTATCTCATCCCATTTTGAGGTTCTAGGAGTTAAGACATGATTTCTAGGGTTGGCTTGGAGAAAGGTGGTTAACCCTTTTGGTGTATTTTGTTTTGCACAAGGGACGTCATGGCTTTGTAATAGATCATATATGTTACAGAAATGTTCTCACTTCCTGGTTCAAGATCATAGCCAGACGTTTGCAAGTTTAAGGTCAAGACCCTGTGGATGTTCGTGTCTGAAAGAGATACCGAGAAATCTGGGAAAGTGTTAAAGAACATTGGACCGTTACTAAGACTGGCTTCAACCATTCCTAGTAAAGAATCTTTAAATCTTTTATTTCTACAATCCCTTAGACAAGCCAATACAGATACATTTAAGCCTTTCCTTGTTAAGGACCGAATAGCAATTTGGACCAAACCAAAGTGTAAATAGTGATACTGGAGTTTTCGTCTTATCATATCAATTTCTTTTTCAGAAAGAAGATGTAAAGTCTCATGCAAAGAACTAATAGGAAGAGTTTTCTCAACAGTTTTTGTCAAGTAGTCAGAACATAGGGAAAATGTGCCAACATGATATATATCCTTAATATTTACTTTAGGTACCTTCCAAATTGCAATACTTTTTTCAATGTCTTCGAAGCATATAGATGAAGCATTTTTAACAGACATTATTTTAACAGACCTATCGTTACTGCAGGAGGCTACAACACGATCAGTTACACCTAGAGACCTGACTAACCAAGACATCTTATACGAATAAAGGAGTAAGGAATAGGTAGTTTCCAGACAACGGCAGGGTAAATCCCACAATTAAGATCAACCTATAGGAAAGTTGGTTTCTAGACAACGGCAGGGTAAATCCCACAATTAAGATCAACCTTTACCTCATAAACAAGTCCCCAAACAACGATTTCTGCCAGACAAATGCCTCTCCTGGGCTAACAATGTCCACGCGTCTTCGGGGTACACGCTCTAGAGGATCAAGGATCTCCGCGACTCGGCTTACCAACAATATCTGAGGGATCTCCGCGACTCGGCCTACTACCACACCCCTCCCCCTCCCCGGCCCTTCGGAGAAGATAGCTTGGGACGGTCAGGGGCCAGATGGCTCTGATACCAGCTTACACCCAGGACATAAAATGCATGAATATAGATATGTTCCACAATTCCTAGACCTAAAGTTGCACATAATTTCTAAAATATTTAACTACTTAATTAACCGTTAAATAGAGAATCAATTGATAAGATCATCGACTTAGAAATAACAATTTCTCAGTAGACCGAGAAATAGATATTTATATCTATTGCGCTCTCTCTCTCTCTCTCTCTCTCCTTTTGCGTTTCTCTTCCATTATTTAGTGTTGATCCATAATTGGGTAGTAAGACGAGTGTCTTGGTGTGTGATAGAAAAAATTGATGACATCGAGGTCCATGGCCTGCCCTGCAAAACTATAGAATTTTATACTAATCTCCAACTTTTCTTTTTCCACTCCTTCTCCTTCCCCGGTGTCTATCTTTTCACCAATAACAATAGACATCGGTGTGTGAAATTAATATGATGACGTGGTGAGCATGTGGGTGTCCCGATCTTTCCAAGAGAACATGAGATCGATTTGGTGAAGATGACCTTGACGATCTGACTATAACTGTGCGACGACGGTGCGCCTTAGCAATCGCTAAATCACATCCGTAGATAGTTGACGATGCATGAAGCACGGTTAACCTGAACAAAAGGTTCAATTCCCCGCAAGCAATCGAAGAACAAGCAAGAAATATGAAGAAGCAATCTAAAATTACAGATATGGATGAAGTAGTTTGATAAATTGGGCTTCCGAAAGCGGTCTCTACAACTGGTTATTGAACACAATCGATGGACTCGAAGTTGCAAGTGGCAAACTCTTATCTAAATAAAACCCATGGAATACAATGACCCTAGAGCGGTATTTATAGGTGGAAAACAACCCCTTGGCCGAAACTGACTCGAATTCCTAAATCTCGATCGGATTTGTAAAATCCGAACCCTCTGGGCTAAGGTCTGGGCTAGGGTTCAAGCTCTCCAGTAGTAATCCGAACCCTAAGCGGACTGTCCGGAGGTCCAGATTTCAAACTTGGTCAAAGCTTTAATTGATATCTTCATTAGTCCTTCTTCGGTCTCCCTCACCAAGCAAGTATGGTGGCTTCAATGTCCGAAAGTCTTCACTTGGCTTCCCTCCTCCTCCTAAGAACTTGAACTTGAATCCTCTCCGGCTCTTGAAGATCTTGATGAACCTTCTCTTATTCTTCATAGCTTGAGCGAGGTAGTAGTGGAAGTAGAGGTAGTTGCGGGGACGTCTGTAGGGGTCATGGTCTCATCATGGCATTTGGGTCCATTTAGGGTTCGCCATGCAAAACCTTTGGTTGTCTTTACTCTTGTGGCCACCACTCGTCAAATTCTCTCTTCATATGAATGTCTGTCTTTCCGTGAAATAATTTTGAAGGATTTTCCACAAAAAATGAAGCTAAATATTAATTGATATTACCTAAACTTTGTCCCTTCTTTCTCCACCAACCTTGTCACTCATTATATTGCAGTTACATTATTTGATTAACACAATGTCATCCTCCTAGAATCTATTTCACAATCCTTCCTCCCTATTACACTACCTAGCCACCTGGCTTTACTGCTCGTCCATCTCACCAGTAGCAGTGGCAAAGTGGACACCCTCATCATCCTCGAGACCACCCTTCAATGCTCTGCACGTGTCCTATGGTATTCCCTCACCGCATCTAGCTTCTATCCTCGCTCAATCTGGTTGGCCACGACACGAATCTCATACTCAAGAACATCAATCTCGTTGGCTTCTTACCACCCTGAAGCGCATAAAGCATGCATATTTGAATTGGTTGAAACACACATACATACCAATTTGTCATTTGTATAAAATATTAGATAAGTCGCGCATGCCGTTATGATCTATCCCACACAGCGAAAACCCTAATTTATGGACAACTGTGGGCACGGTCGATCCGTTGCACGTCTCACCCTTCCTTTACCACGTGTGGGCCCACGTCCTCTCCATTGTGTCTACCCTGATTCCCCTTTTCTCCCATCATTCCCCGCATCACTTAGTCTCTTCTCTCCCCACCATAGATCCCTCCCTTGCTTTCCTTGCTGCATCCTTGCTCGACGCCTCCCCTCGCCGGATGGTGGCCTCACCTCCGCGCCACTAGAGCCAGGCACCACCATTGCATGCTTTCCTCTGCGGCCTCCCACGTCCCACCTGTTTCCTCTGGCATCAGCCTCCCCCACACGACACCCACTTGCTCCAATGACGGCCCCTCCTAGTGCCACCGCTGGTATCTCACCGGCACCACTAACAGCTATGATAAGAAGACGATAGGCACGGGCGAATAGCCCCAATTTGTAGGGTGCGGGATGTTTGTAGGGTTACAGATTTTCAAATTTTGGGTTCAAAGTTGCGATTTTAGGAGTTCAAAGCTCTGGTTTGAATGGGTTGGAAGTTCTGCGCTCTTTTTTTTCGGGAGGGCTGGAAGTTGATGGGAGATTGGTTTGAAGTTGGATTTAAATCTGATTGGTTTTGGTTGTAAGGCGATGCGAAATTTTGGCTAAAAGGTGATGCGAAATTTGGGGTCCAAGTCATGGTAAATCCATGGTGTTGTTACGGTAAATTCGTGGTGTTAGCCTGTTAGGTAAAGAGGTCTAAGTAATGGTGAAATTATGGGTGGTTATAGCAGCTGCGGCGCTAGGAGTGTGGCGCTGCAGACCATGCCACATCAGCCGGTCACGGCAGCGGGGCTGCCAGCGGGACAAGGTCTGCGGCGCCGTGGATCGTGGCGCCACGCCTGGCGACGCCGCCAAAAGGGTCAGATTTAAAAATATTTTTAGGATAGCACATCTTTAAAATATAATTAAAAAAATATCATTTTGTGAAAAAAAGTTCACACCAATTGCAACCAAACCGACGTATGAAAGGTTTAGAACTGATACTACGCTGCTACTCAGTACAGATGCAACGCGCTGCTCTTTCAGATTTCAACTGTTCTGTACAATTGCGGACCTGCTACTTACTATTTTAAAATCTGATAAGAAATCCTAATGCGTGCGATCTCAAACTAACTATATTTATCCTCTTACTGCTACATACACATGAAAACCGTACCCAGAAGCTGAGATACCCTAATGCAATATGGCCCCTATTGCTTGTCCATTAGAGCAAGTCTATCAGGCCCCCGGTTGGGTCCCCGATCGCTAGTTTAGGGGAGAGAGGAGGGAAAACGCTGTCCAACAGACCCCCCATCCCCTCCCCGACTTTAGGCTCGCCCCAGTTTCGAGCTCCCCCTCCCCTATCTCTCGGGGCTCCCCGATTCATCCCCGTTCCCCCGAAATCGCCAACGACTCCATCCGGAAACCTCCTTCCCGCCACCACGCCGCCACTCCGGTTCGTCCGCACCGACCTCCACCGCTCCTCCAGCAGCGGCAGCGCCTGCCCCCGCCGCCGCGCCTCCACCGGCGGCCGCTCCTACCCCGGCCACGAGCACCCTCCACTCCGGTTGGTCCCGTTCCCCCATTTTTTCCATAGATCGAAAGCGAGCGAGAGAGGATGACCTCGGGGAGAGAGATGGAGGAGCCATCGCCATGAGCTCGAGCATGTCCCGGACGCAGAGCCGCCGCGGCCGCCACCACAGCGCGTCCGCCACCCGCGCCGTCCTCAGATCCGAAGCAGGGGTGCGTGGCGGAGGTCGATGCGGGGGCGTGGACTGCGGGGCGCGTGGCGGCGGAGGAAGCTCGGGCTTGTGGCGGCGGGGTGCGTGGCGGCGGAGGAAGCCCGGGCGTGTGGGCGGCCGCCGGTGGAGGCGCGGCAGCGGGGGGGAGCTAGGGCGCGGCCATGGCCATCGCCGCGTCGCCGCTCTTCTCCCTTTCGTCGCTCTCCGCCTCCCGCCCTGCCCCGGCCCGAGCGCCCGCTGGCCTCTCCCTCTCCTACCGCGCCATCGCCGCCACGGGTACCGGCGGCGGAGGAAGCCGGGGTGCGTGGCGGCGGAGGAAGCTGGGGTGCGGCCATGGCCACCGCCGCCTCCCGCCCTGACCCAGCCCGGGCGCCCGCCGGCCCCTCCCTCTCCCTCGGCGCCATCTCCCCCCGTGCAGTAGAGAGAGAGAGAGATTGAGAGAGCAAGAGATAGGGATTGAGAGAGCGAGAGACAGAGAGAGAGATACGAGAGAGCGAGAGACAGAGAGATTGAGAGAGTAAGACATTTATATGACCATGAACCATTGCAGCCAATTTCTCAAGCATCTTGATTGTTAATGCTGTTTGATATTAACAAAAAATGCACCGAAGTAGATTATCTCACCTCTGTTGAAACAATTTTGATTAATTCATAACATATTTTGTGTTGATGCAGATTGTTGTGATGGATAATCAACAATATTTTGACCTTTTGCAAAGTGACGGATTGAATGATGTGAGTTGGAGTGAATCACAATACGTCGATCTTGATGGATCCGAACAACCTACCCCAATTGTGAAAGCAAGCTCAAAGAGGCAAAAAAATTTCAGCGTTTTTGAAGACGAGGCTTTGGTGGATGCAACAGCTTCAAGAATGATTGTGGGTTCACGGACATGGCCAACAAAAAAACCTTGGTATGCTGTAGGGTAATTTTTCCACTCCCAATGCATGCAATCTATGCTCCCTAGCATACCTGGAAACCCCCTTTGCTCTCCAATTACAAGTAATCTAGCAGTATCTTCAGCATCTGGAGATCTCAGGTACTCATCACCAAAGACCTCAATCACAGCTCGCACAAATCTTCTAAGACTCTCCAAAGCGGTGGCCTTTGCTAGCCGACAATAATCATCGGTAGCATCAGCTGGTAGTCCATAAGCTAGCATTCAAAATGCTGCGGTGATCTTTTGCAAAGGATGTAACCCAAGAGTGCCAGCATTATTTTTTTCTGCACAAAATACCTATCATGTTGCTGTATAGCACTCGCTATGCGTAAGAAAAGAGGACGATGCATTCTAAACCTGCGCGAATATAATGAATGAGACACGAAGATTGACCAGTACGGTGAAAAAGAAACAAAAGCAACAATTGCAAACCTGCGGCGAAACATCCTTTCGGGGTAGGTACTATTCTCTGCAAAGTAGTCTTTGTAGAGTCTGAGATAACCTTCGGCGCTCTCGCGATCAATAAATTGACGTCCCGGCACTGAACCGCCATGGCATGGAGCGTCGAACCGCTCTTGTTCTTCCTCTGCTACGACTGCAGCCATATAGAGTTCCTCTTCATCAGAAGAGGAATCCAAGCACAATCGTCGGGCCAAGCTGCGGCGGTGACTCATATCGTTGTGGAGAGATGAAAGAGAGATGGGGAAATAGATGTAGAAGAGAAGATAGAACCAGGATTGTGAGAGAGAGATATGAGAGATGATATCGTATATATAGACCTGAAAACTAGCCGTTGGAAAACTAGCCATTGGAATAATAGCCGTTAGAAAAATAGCCGTTGGAAAACTAGCCGTTGGAATAATAGCCGTTAGAAAAATAGCCGTTGGAAAACTAGCCGTTGGAAAACTAACCGTTTGAAAACTAACCGTTGGAACTACAGTCGTTCGAATTTTAACGGTTACAAATGGTAGTTATAAGATATTGTTAAAATATAGGTGAGTGAAATATAGGGGAGATGTTTTAGGGGAGCTGCTGGAGTTGAAAAAATTTTAGGGGATAAATTTTTTAGGAGAATCCCCTCTATAGAGATTTAGGGGAGAAATTTTAGGGGGCCTGATAGACTTGCTCTTATACATACACATTAGATCTGAATTCTAAGGGCCTTGACATGTTTCCTTGGTTTCTGGTAGTGTCGTGTCCCTGGTCTTGAGGATGCCTTCTTTTTTCTACGATTAGTATCACGATGGATGCCAACTTCTTGAATTTTTCTCCAAACATGTACGGACTCTTTGTTCGTGTTGGAGCGGATATGGCTTTTATACTAACTTTAAATCTTAACAGAACAAATATAATGGCTTTATTATTATTATTTTAACAGGGATACGATTTCTCACATCACATCTGGATATATAGGACGAATCCGTCACCCTTGATTCGTTGACATTCCTTCTCCGACAGTTGCAGTTCACCCGAATGCCACCTGTCCAAATTTCATGTGCACATCGTCTCGTACCTCTCTCCCGTTCACAAGGTTAGTTTGACGTCCTTTACCCCAATATGGAACTGAAGACATAATTGAGGAATTAGAATTGGACTAAATGAATTTGCTGCTTGGTTGCACAGAATTGGAACTGAAGTTATAGTCCAATTCCTAGTGAATTGATAGATAACTAGATTGTATCCATCTCAATTCAGAGGGGTAGATGTTTGAATTGGATGAGAATGGACTCATCACCTCTCTTCCAATACATATACGTGTGTGCATATGCACATAAATATTATACTATACTATAATATGTTTATAAATAAATAATCATTACATTATAGATAATAAAATATATAAAATAAAAACAATATTATAACCTAATTATTGTAATATATCATGTATCTGCATATATTTGGTACACAATATAACAATACTTAATATATCACTAAAAAAATATTTATAAAAAATAAAAAAATATAATATGTCAAATAATAAAATAATATCCAACATCATATTAGATAAATATGCGTATACTTACTATATATGCAAATAATAAATTTAATATATTAAATATAATAATACTATATACCAAAGTACTAATATATTGAGATATAATAAATATATACAAATGAATACTAGAAACCAATTGTATAAATTATGTAATATAAAAAATAAAAATGCATTATTAGACCATCAATAGTAATTTTGTAGTGATTCATAAATATAATATACATTATACATATGTATTTGTATTATATTGTGATGTATTATACTGTACATATGTATATTACTTGCAAGAGATTTATCAGGCTAAGAAAGAACACACATTACATTTTGTATTTTTCTTTCTTTTACCAACTTAATCACAAGTTTTCAGCAGTCAGCAGCATCCAGGTTGACTGTTCTACTCTGCATAAAGTTTGACGTATTTGATCTGATGTACAACGAGGGAGCCACCAGACTGTCACAAAACAATAAAAGCTGAAAGGTTGAACGAAAAGGAGAATTAAAAAGAACAAAAGGCTGCCTGCTGCTCTCATCAAAGAAAGGAAACAAAGCTATATCTCGTGTCTCTTCATGACTCCCAGCCTTTTGATGATTTCACCATAGTTTTTCCCTATTAATTTTTATCATGAGCGGAAACGACTGAAACAGTGACAAAACAAAAGAACATAGATCCATGACTGCATGGCTGTAACAGTAAGGTGGGTGTTTGGTTTGAGGCTAAGTTTGCTTACCTCAGGCGAACTTAGCCTCAAACCGAAGAGCCCCTGAAAATGAAACAAAAGAAGACATATTACCAAGTGCCTTTTGACATATTTTCTAAGCTGCAATTACTGTAGAAGCACCAAGTAGCAAATCAAGACAACAGCATACAACATTACAAATTTACAGTGCTAGCATAACAATAACATGTACCACTCAAGCAAAAGCTGCAAACTACCAAATGCCCCCCACCCACTACCAGGAAAAAGGATGTCTGCCAAGTAATATACACATCATGCGTCGAAATATAAGTGGTATTCAAGAAATAGCAAAGGCAGACAAATCAAACTGAACACGTTTTCAAGTGCATAAGCACTTTGAGAAGAGAAATTTAGTTCCCAGGTAGAAATATAGTTGAACAATTTTTTGAGAGATATACTACGTTCAAAGTGTAGAGCTTAGCTTCCAGGTTGAAACATAGTTTGACCGAACAACGGTGGGCAAAGCCAGCCTGAACCAATCAATTGATGAATCACGGAAAGGAGTACAGGGGTATTAAACAATATTTGAGAAGCACATTGCAACCTAACACTTACTTGGCCTGGACCAGTGAACTTGTTGCTACCAAAGCTACCACCTATAGTTAAGCCCCGGGAAATATCAGCACACTTATGCTACCAGTATGTTGAATTTAGTATGAAATAACAAGTAGAATAGCAACTTGAACCAGCCCCAAGTGTTGCAGGCAAGTAAAAGAAGTAACACAGCAGCAATATTTTCTGAGTGAATGGAATTAAGACAATCAATTGATAACCGTAAACTTAGTTGGGGGATAAAGTGTCCAAGATGAAATATATGGGTAGGGGCGTATCTATTGCAAACTCATCTGTGAGTGCTAACTTAGATCCTCACGTCTGCCTGGATTTTGATTTGGATAGATTGGATTTGAAGGGATATGAGGGCCATATAAAGCACATTTTGTGAATAACTCCTATCTCACTCACTTTAAATCTGATCAATCAACGGCTGAATGAGGAGTTAGCATTAAAAGATTAGTTTGCACTAGATATTTCCCCTAGTCGGAAGGACAAAACTCTAAACAACAAAAACTCTTTTCAGATGAAATTGACAAGGACACAAGGTTAAATCTCCAGATGAATATTTGCACTAAAGGTTAGCATGTGTCAAGCAAGAACTAAACTTCCATTTTTCTATACCTTTTCTTTTCTTTTCTTTTTGTGTTTATGTGTGCTGAGGTTGTTATGACTCGTGGATTGCGGTGGTGCAGATGGAGGTGGTGGCTAGGGCAGGGAAGAGAGCAGGGAGACGAAGATAAATTAGAGTTAACTTCCAATCTGCTTTATTCAATAGCTGATGGCTCTTTATATAGATGGAGGCACCCAAAACCAATCTAATCCTTAAGGGATACAATCTCTAATTTTGGTAACTAATCTAAATTTAAAAGGAAACCTCTAACTTGAGGAACAAGTCCTCGTAAGGGCGGCCCCGCTGCTTATACTATTGTCCCCACATAACATCTCTCCCGCCCTCGACAAACAACTCGTCCTCAAGTTAGAAGGAAGGATGGCGCTCTTGAAAGCTTGCGAGGTCCTCCCACGAAGCATCAACTGCCGACATGCCATCCCACAAAATGAGAACCTGCCAAGTACCTCGCGCACGCCAAGCATGAATGGCCTTGGCTGGAAATGGCACCACCTTGCCGTGGAGAAGGGCTGGAAGCAAAGGCAGAGCGTCCAAAGAGGCCCATCATATGGCTTGAGGAGGACGTTGTGGATGCGGGCGGATGGTGGTAGTTCAAGGTGGTAGGCGACATCGTTGAGCTTGGCGATGATGCGCTACGACCCATAACAGCGAGGACCCAATTTGCCCTTAGTGGTGCCTGACAGTGAGCTCACAACACGGTGATGGAGACAGAGCCAAACCCAAGCGCCAACATCGAAGTACAGCTTGTGATGATGGCCATCATAGTGAGTCTTGGCGTATTCTTGAGCTTGGAGAAGACGAGCACGAATGTCGGTGAGGAAAAGGTCACGGTCCTAAAGCTTGGCATCGACGGCTGAGGTACGCGGCTCTCCTGACCCATAGTAACGTAGAGCATGGGGGTGTCCTGGCCATATACCATGCGAAACAATGTTGTCTTGAGCGTTGAATGGAAGGCAGAGTTATAGCAAAACTCTGCCCATGGCAGCCAGCGCACCCACTAGCGAGAATAATCACCATCATACATTGCAGGTACATAATGATAGTCTTGTTCACTGCCTTAGACTGGCCGTCGGTTTGGGGGTGAAATGCGGTGCTCATCCAAAGAGAGGTACCACACATGGTGAAGAGATCCTTCTAGAAATTAGAGGTGAACACTAGGTCGTGGTCAAAGATTATGGAGACCGGGATGCCATGGAGCCAGACGATGTTGTCGAAGAAGGACAAACGCTACGGAGTACGAGTGCACAAGGGAATGAAATGCACTTACTTGGAGAAAGCGATCGACGACCATTAGGATGACCGATTTGCTGCCCACTTTGGGCAGGCCCTCGATAAAGTCCATAGATTTATGTCAACCCAAATGCTGGAGGGCACCTCCAATGGACGCAACAATCCTACCGGGTGGAGATGCTCGGTTTTGTTGCGTTGACATGTAGTGCAAGTGTGGACGTAGTCGGAGACCACTTTGCAATCGTGAGGGACCGAAAGCCTGAGGAGGAGACAGGTCGAGGATGGCAAGGGTCCCATAGTCCTGGATAAAGCGGCGATAATATCCCATGAGACCAAGGAACCCCCGAAGTGCACAAACCGACCGAGGCGTTGGCCAGTCCGTCACGCCATCCACCTTGGAAGAATCCATGGCCACACCACTAGCAGAGATGACATGGCCAAGGTAAACGACAGAGGTTTCCCAGAAGAGGCCCTTGGGCCGCTTGAGGAAAAGCTGGTGCTGGTGGAGGAGCCGGAACACCGCGTACACATGTCGAAGGTGGTCGGCCTAGGACGCATTGTAAATCAAAATATCGTCAAAGAACACGAGAACAAAGCGATGAAGGAATGGAGCAAGACGCCGTTCACGAGGGCCTGGAAAGTTGCCGGTGCATTAGTTAGGTCCAACAGCATCATCAAGAACTCGAACAAGCCCTCATGTGTGTGGAACACTGTTTTGTCGCCATCTGGTGGGTGCATGCAGACTTGGTGATAGCTAGAAGGAAGATCAAGCTTGGTGAAGTAGCGAGCGTGAAAGGACCGAAGGTGCCGACTAGAGGGGGATGAATAGGAGGCTAATTAAATTCACTTCTTTTAACTTAGTTTATCAAATTAAGTTTTAGTTAATTGCCAGGATAAGTTAGCTATGTGACAGGTGAACAGCACAGGCAATATATGACGTGTAAATTAACACGTAGCTGTCACATAGGTAGTTAACACAGCTAAACTGAAAACTTAGAAACAAATGAGCAAACTAAATAGCTGTGTAAGAGGTAGCTGACATAGGTAAGAGATATGATCTACAGCAACTACGACACAGCTATGCTAACACAGGTGAACAGATGATCTATCACAGATAAACTGAATATATATAAGAGTACACAAGCATGCAGATATAGCAAGTAAATAGAAGCAACACAATGAGTACTCAGAGAGACAAGGTGTTTTTCGTCGAAGTTCCCTACTCTTTTTAGAGAGGTACGTCTCCGTTGAAGAGGCTACTCCGAAAGAGATCGCCAATCGTGCTTGTTCTCCGAGTACCTGAATGATCAGGCCTCTTGCTTTGCTTGTGGAAGTCCTTTAGCCTTGCAGCAGGTAGACTTCGGATCACCTTCACAAACTACTGGTTCAGCCCACACAAGTTTGGGTGATACCAGCAACTCCTACGCCCGTCTAGGAGTAGACACTCCAAGAGTAACAGATTCAGCAGCAACGACTCTTGGAGGAACCAATGCTCTTTGCTCAAAAGCTCTAACTCTCTTAGGAAGTTTGGCTTTTGTTCCGAGGGTGAGATGCTTGCAACGGTCGAATATGATTCACTGGTTTGAGCAAGGTTGAGGTCGAAGACCTCCCCTGGTCCCCTATTTATAGGGTTCACAGGCACCTGACCGTTACACTGTTGCCACGTAGGATTGAGTGAGTCACCGGTAATATACACCGGTGACACAGCCAGTCACAACGCACAACTATAATCGGCTCAGGCAGATCGACACCTGTGTCACCGGAGGCACACACAGGTGAACCCTTAACTGACGTAGCCTAACTACTCAGCCCGATCTTGGCACATCACATGCTCTCAGCGCACAACTAACTTTGATCCCTAATAAGGAGAGAACCTCCGACAGCCTTCTGACTCAGCAGACAAACTATCGCAGTGCAGATCCCTTAGCATTTATAAGCTCTCCCCTGGTACAGAGATGTACCTGAGTCATAGAGTGCTAGACCACCTGTGACACAGCTGCGTCACACCGGTGACTCTAACCTCAAGGGTTTTCTACTGCTAGCACTGCAGAGTGCTAACGCAAACCAGCCTCACACTGTGCAAAACTGTTGATACAGGGTCACTGATCTCCAAGCATCAGTGCCACTGTCCAACACTCTGAGCATTGAGCAAAAGAACCTCCACAGATCATTACTACTTCATCCCTCTTGATACTACGGGTGTTTCCTATGGACTCAAGAAAACTAGCAAATTTAGCATTACCTGCCACCAACTGTATTCACGGCTCTTGACGCATCAAGCCACCATCACCTTGCTTGCAACTCCTTGCACAGCATCGGCTTCCTCACAGCTGTGACACAGCTACCTAGCACAGCCATTCCCTTGTCCACAGCTACCTAGCACAGCCATTCCCTTGTCCTGGAAACCACATTTGTACTTTTTGAGTGGTCATCCTTTCCTTGATGACACTTCTTCCTGGAATCTCTTAAACCTGCTTACACTCATTGTAAACATTAGATTCCAGTTTGAGTTGCCATTAACCATCAAAACCAATTAAGGGTCTAGATGATCTTTCAGAGCGTCCTTAAGCTCGTCAAGGAGTTCCGCGAACACTGAGATGGTGAATTTGTCCTTGATGGTTTTATCATTGAGGGCGCGATAGTCAACGCACATCCGCTAGGACCCGTCGTGCTTTCTGACAAGCAAAACATGTGCAGAAAATGCCAAATTACTACGGCCAATGAGCTGCTTGTCAAGCAGGTCAGCAGCATTGCCGTTCCAGCTCCTCCTTCTAGAGCGCAGGGTAGCGATAGGGGCACACCACCACCACTTTGGTGCCGGGGAGGAAGTAGATGAGGTAAGTCATGCACACGAGTGGGCAGTGGCCCCGTAGGCTCGGCAAAGAGGGTCCCGAACTCGTCTAAGAGCTCGGCCATGAGTCCCTGGACAGTCGCGGAAAGCAACGATGGCGCCTCTGCTGGTACTACTTCTACGTGCCAAACCACTTGTCGGTTGTCCCGCCAGAACGCCATGGAGAGTAAGGTGAAACCCCAGAGGATGGGATCTAGTGTGCTTAGCCATTGGATGCCTAGCACGACGTCGGTGCCGCCAAGCGGAGTGGCATAAAAGTCGAGAGAAAAGGTATCCTGGCCAATGACGATGGAGGTGTTGCAGCAGACGCCATCGCTAGTGATGCGGTCGCCGTTAGCGACAGTAATGGAGAGGCCCGCACACTTGTGCAAGGTGAGGTCCATGCGCCCGATTAGTTCGAACGCAAAAAAGTTGCGCGCCGAGCCAGTGTCAACAAGGGAGATGAGGGAGACGCCACCCACAGTGACACGGAAAGCTACACCATGCGTGAGCTGCGGATGCCGGACATGTCTAGTAGCGAGAATTGAGATTGTTTTTGGCCCTGAGTCACGGTCCGGCTATCGTCGTCGGAGCCCCAGTGATCTGCAACAGAAATAATTTCTTACAGCGATGCCCGGGGACGAAGGTTTCGTCACAGTTGTAGCAGAGTTCCTGGACGCGGTCTAAGCAGCGCCATTGTTGGGTGTGCTGCCGCCAACGATGGAGCCTGTCGCGCTGGAGGTGGCGCGAGCGGAGAAGCTGGAACGTGCCAGGGTGGAAGCCGTGGTGACCGCAACGAGATGTTTGGATGAGAGGGTGATGTCCATGGCATCCTTGAGCGTCATGGGCTTGAGGAGGAGGACTTAGGCTTCCAGCGGCTCGTCGAACCCGTTGACGAAGATGTCACGTTCCTCCTCGTTTGGAAAGATCCTACAACATGAGACGAGAGATAGGAACTTATTCTTATAGTCAGCCACCATATCCGAGCGGCGAAGCGAGATGAATTCGTCGAACGGGTTGTTGCGCAAAGGTGGACCGAAAAGGCGGCTGAGGTGGGCGATGAAGTCCTCCCAAGCTAGCCGGCTATGCTTCCGTTCCATGTGGCAGTACATAGGCTGGCCAATTCCATCAAGCGGTAGGACACGAGCCATGTCTTCTCGCCTTCCCGAGTGTCCTATCCAAAAAAACTGCTCATGCCGATTGAGCCAGAGAAACAGATCGCCCTCCCCATCATATGTCGAAAACTCGAGCTTGTGGAGGCAAGGTGGGCGAATACCAACGTGGTCGTCCTCTACGCGGGAACAACACCCGCTAGGGGTGGGTGCAGTGTGCGGCAAGGTCGAGCCGCCGCCGTCCTTCATCAGCGAGTTCGCCCCATCCTTCTACTGGGCCGCGAGGTACGCGACGGATGCCGCGGGCGGAGGGACGCGAGGAAGAATGGCAGGTAGATCGGAGGTGATGGCCGGTGGGGTTTCCTCCGGGATTTTTTTTCCAGGCATGCGATGGCGAGACCATGCGCCTTCTGCTGCTCTTGCAAACTCTGCATGTAGGTGGAGAGAGCAGATACTTACTCCGTGGTGGCTGCTAGCTTGGCGTTGTTGGCGTGTAGTTCAAAGAGAAGGCGCTCGACGATAGGGGCATTTGGATCCATGGGCGTGCTCATGGTGGCAGGCGGGACAGAGTTCATCGACTCTGATACCAAAACCGTCATGACCCGTGGATTGGGGTTGTGGAGATGGAGGTGATGGCTGGGCAGGAAAAAGAGGAGCGAGACGAAGAAAAATTAGGGTTACCTCTCGTTTGCTTTATTCAATAGTTGATGTCTCCTTTATATAGATGGAGGCATCCAAACTTATCTAATCGTTAAGGGATACAATCTCTAATTTTGGTAACTAATATGAGTTTAAAAGGAAGCCTCTAACTTGAGGAACAAGTCCTCCTAAGGGGTGCCAGAGCCTGAAGGTGCATATAACAAATAAATTTGCATATATCTCGCCTACAATACAGGGAAAGCTCGGCAAAATTACTTGTTTCATTATAGGCATGTAGTTTCCTATTATTGCCTCTCTTTAGCAAGACAATCTGTTTTCTCATTTGGAATTGGAAAATTCACCTTAAATGCCTTAGAAAGTGGGAACACCATGTATTCAATTTTAATTAATAGCTACAATATGCAATCAAATAAGCATTTATTTTTGTTCAGAGTGTGGGAAATTCTCGACAACTTTTTCAATGAAAACAGGCAAAACTCCGGTTGTCCATGAATAGGGAAACTCTAAGCTTCCTTGGAAGATATCATTGTAGCGAAGGCTCTTGAACATAAAACTAAAGGGTTAAGTAGTCTTATTCAGTACCATTAGCATATTCAGCTTAGCAGTGTACCATCCATTTTCACTGATTTTTTATGGTGCGTAGAATGCTTCCCGAACACTCCCTACAAATTCCCTCTTTTAATAATTCAAGGCAGGGATACATGTTGAATTCACCAGACCAGTATATAAATAATTTTCTTTTGTTCCTAGGCCATACTACCAATGAGACAAATTGGTATCCATCATTACCACTAAAACGCATATTCCTTGTAGTAACATTTTTTCTTGAAACAATCAACAGAGTAAATTACTGAACACAGCCAACAACAGAATCATCAGTATAATTACTTTCGATCAGAATAGCCATCATCTGAACAATCCTCAAATCTGAATTTTTTTATGTTGAACAGAAGTGCGAGGAAGAGCAAACAGCTAGTAAACAAACATCAACTTACTTGCTATCCCCTCGCACCCTCTTCAACAACCTCCTCTTCTAATGTACATATGCTGCGTCTGCTGCCAACAGCGGATTATTCTACAACAGAGGGTCCTATTCGTCTCCGACGAACTCGAACTCGTCCTCTCGGAGATGGGCGAAGAACCGGAGCGGCTTGACCTGTCCTTCCAACTTGAGCTCGAACTCCACCTTGAAGGGGAGATTGGCCGTGATGCGCTTGCCCTGCCAGACACCGACATACTGCTTGACCACACCCTCCATGCCACGGAGGTCTAGGTCCGGCGCCTTGGACACGTGGTGGACGCGAACCGGCGCCGTGACTCGCACGCGCTTGCCGAGCTTGGGCGCCGCCGCGGCCTCCTCGGCGGCCACGTCAGAGGATGGGGACACGTCGCTGCTGACGGCAACCTGGCGCGCGGTGAGGAGGCGCGCGCGGCACCGCGGTGGCGTCAGGCAGCGAGCGGCCGTGGATTTGGGAGGGAGGAATCGGCGGAGGAGGAGCGATGAGGAGGTGGAGGGGGACGCCACGGCGGTGGCGGTTGCCATGGGGGAGGTTGGTGGGTTGGCGTGTGAGGAATTTGCGTCGAGCGGGTGGTGTGCACGTGACGATAGGATACCGCGCAGTGGAAGGTGGAACCTTGGAAGTGATGGCAATTGGGGAGAGGCGTGAAAATTATCTCGAGGTCGTTGATTTCAGAAAGAAAAAAATAGCAACTGCCCTGCGGGCATCCCAAGGGCCATATGATCGACTTTTTTTTTATAAATATTACTTTTATAAAAAATTAAAAAAATAATATTTATAAAAAAAGTTCCCATATGATCATCCAAGATGTGGTTGTCCATTGGCTATTCAGCCTACTACGCCCCTCTTCTAGATGGCAGGATTTAAATGGGCCAATGCGCTTAGTTCGGCCTACTGCCGTGTGTGGCGCCCCAGTGGGCCAGTGGCCACCAGGTTGCGTGAGGATCTCAACAGCAGCGTCACCAGCCTGCGGTTCTGCAGACGCCGGCGGCAGCGGGCACAAGGTCGTGCCTGTTGCCCTGTGGGAAGGCACTGATGCAGCGCCGCGCAAACTCGATTGCCAGCGCGCTGCAGCCGTGTTGGTGACGAGGAACGGCGCGGTCGCGTGAATGACGTTCGCTGGCCGAATCGGGACGGTCGCCGAGAATTCACAGCAGGCGCCGACGACGCGGCTCATGCCCGACCCGTCCGCGCCCCCCTGCAAGTATCTACTCCTCAGTGATCGACCTTACCAATTGCGAGGAGCCTTCCGCTTCAAGTATCTAGTTGGTCACACCGTCTAACTAGTGAATTTTCGGTAAATTGTACAGCGAGTACGACAGTGCACTTTATGCGTGTTCTAGTGTTGTTCATACATATATGTTATTTTGTTTTTGTTATTTTTATTCGGCTGCTGTACAGTAAACTAGATCTTCCCCTAATAGGAATTTATGCTATCTAAAATCATCCAGGTCGTCTACACCATTTTAGAAGTAAAAGCAGGAGGTATGTCAACCAATTGAAGGTGGAGCTCAAAATTGTACGAGGAGCTTGGTGGGGGTCCGAGCGACTAGCGAGCACCCCAAACCGAAGCCGGGGGGGGCACTAGTCTTTGATAGGCAAGAAGGGCAATGGAAATTAGCGACTGTTCGAGAAACTTGTAGGACTACCTTCCTCAGGTTGATTGCCTCCGTAGGGAAGGCGGCGACATCTTGCGCCGAGGTAGATAACCTCCGAAAGATGCGTCGGTTTTGCTTTTACATGATGTAGATGGTCAACTCGTAGGACTCTTGCCTACGATCCTTTGAAATATCGCAGGCTGCCCGTCGCTACCAGACCACAATAATATCGAAATCATGAGGATGGGTGTGCTGGAACACACATCAAAATTGTACCATTGCAGCACTGTCTCCCACACCTGCATCGCAAAAGGGCAGCCAAGACAGGAGCTGGGATCCGGTCTCCTGGTGAGTGTTGCAATTTTCCCACTGTTAGTTCGCCGTCAACGATTATTATCGGCATAAAACTGCCCTCTATAATTAGTGGTTGCGCAGTGGGAGGAGGCAAAGGCGCTGGTGGGGACTACATGTAGATAGTTGATCGATGATCTGGGACATACTTTATTCGATCCGGTCCTTTCTCATGCAATGTTCGAGTTGGTTCGTGACTTATGATGAATTGTTTCGATGTTTGCATGGATTGATGAGGAAACCTAGATTTGTCGCATCAAAGATTCTACAAGATTCCGAGATATTAGCGGATACCGTGTAACTATATGTTAATAGTATTATTTCAGTACATTTTCTTTAGAAAAGATTATAACTTCCGACGTAGATCAATGATTAAGATTAAAGCTTACCCCTTTGATTGTGAAGGGTAATATAGCCTATTTAACGTGGCGGGTATTTTCAACCCGAGTTGTTCTTATCACTATTTGTTTGACACACTAATGCACCGAACAGATCAGTAAATGTACATGTCCTACATTATCTTTCCCAGTGTAAATCATTATGGATGTGGCCATCGTCGCCTATGGCGAGGGCCGCCTCGATGTCTGAGGCAAGCATGCCGCCGCCGTCTTGGAGGTTATCTCATCCAGGATTCCAAATCCTCCTCACCTCCAAGGGAATCTTGCTCAATACATCAGATCCTCCTAAGGGGGTGTTTGGTTTGGCTTTTCAGCAGCTTTCCACTGGAAAAAGCTGCAGCCCAACCAAACGGCCAGTTTTTCAGCAGCTTTTGCTAACAGTAGCTGTGGACTTTGCAGTGCAAATTCAGCTGTTTGGAAAAGCTGCCTTTTGCCAGCTTTTTGTAATGTGCTAATGTTTCTGTACTCATATTCCAAAATGCTGTAGATTGTTTAGATAAACAAAAAGCCACATGTTTACTTTCCCACAGCCACAGCAGCTTTTCCAGACAGCCAGCCAACAGCAGCTTTGTCAACAGCCACAGCTCAACCAAACAGGCCCTAATTTTTCCAATGCACCGATGGCATGATGTGGCGATATCTAATGGAAGCATGTTGTTGATAACAATTTCCTAGCTGCACGGCTACGTACATGCAAGCGTACATCTGTTGCATGCAAATGTTCCTGAGATTCAACTTCGATCTCCCAGTCTCATGCCATGATCTCATTATTTGCGTGATCGAGTTGGTTAAGTGGTATGCGCTAGTGCTTTGTATACATGTATTTATACACAAATCATCAATGCAGTGCACGTACGTGCAATCAATGGATGTATATGCAAGTCCATGCAGCCATGACGAGTTGAGGACAACGTTCGATTGACGCCGGCCAGTGAAATGGCTGCGCCTTCCTCTCGTTCTCCCGAGACAAGGACGCGGCGGAGGCTGCGGCCGGCGCCGGAGCTCACCCTCGCCCATGGAGAACAGCACAGTGGCCATCGAGGTCGACAGCCGTAGCAACAATTTTTTGAGATGATGTAGATGAAGATAGGTTAGTTTGGGTTCTGAGTAGGGCCTCGGTGGGGATAGGGCATAATTACCCATCTAATCTTGATTAGTATCCAATAATAGTTAAAGTACGAAAGTATCATTTTTCTAGTTTTTTAAAGGGGTGTACCGAAGCAAAACTTAAGTTAACTGTAAGACAACTTATGCCTTTTTAAGTGTAAATAACATTTTTTTTAACAATTTGCATCAGGTTCAGACTCATAATCAAACACAGACATCTCAAAGCTAATCCAAAACATATCAAAGCTAATCCAAAAACTACAAAATCGACTTAAAGTTAAGAAAAGAACAAGCAACTTAATTACATGTAGCACAACAGAACAATTAATGTCTGAAATGTTTCGAAGCAACACATGACTAGCATCATACCAAGTATAAGAAACGATGAGTACATAAACTATATCAGAGCAGAACATACATAAATGATATACAGAACGCTTCTGCTAACCCCGCAAATAAATACCTAATCAGTATAGCCATCCACGTAAAAGTACGGAACGATAAGATTTGCAGCAAACGGAATTTGAAGACTACAGCAAATATCTAACACATTCATGCATCATGCTAAAATGTGGAACGAAAGGAGGATTGACTGGTCACCCTATATATCCAGCTGACCAAAAAATTGCAGCCTAGAACAGGGTTCCCTTGTGGTTTTCAGAAGAAAAGTATGAGAAGTAAAGGTGTGGCCTAAATTCTTGAAATGCTGTTGTGATGTCTAACTGTGTGATGCTGCAGAAGTTGTCTTAAAAACTGCAACCTGCGTGCATCGATCTCTGTCCTAATCACACACTGTCTGGGGAGTCGGTATGTAAGAGAAGGGATCGTCGAGGTGTTTGCGAGTGCATGTATGCTTAGTCCTTTCACATGAAGTCAGGAGCCTGAGGTGCCTGGGGACTTTGGGGAGGAGGAGGAGCTGAAGAAGAGGAGGTTACTGGGACGTCATCGCATGGCGTGTCCGCCGTCCCTGCTGCTGCCTTTGTCAGTGCGTTGGAATGCTCCATGCCGGCCTCGTCACCGGAGAAGCGAGAGTGGAGTAAGAGGCCGCGGGCGCTGTCGTCCATGTCGTAGTCCCAGAAGGAGCTTCCCGGGCCCCACGCGCTGAACCATGCCTCATCGGCCGGAGCCCACATGCCGCCGGATGCCACCGGCCCGTGAAACATTTCGGCTGAGTATGCCGGCGTAGCCGCGTCACCGGTGCTGCCTTCTTGGGTAGTCGTCGGATGCGGAGGCTGTGCTTGGTTTTCAAACGACCCTTCTGCGTGCTGCTGTTCCTGCTGCCGCGGAGCTTGCTGCGTCTTGGCTCCGTCAGGAGTTTTCGGAGGCGACGACGATGACGATGAGCACGAAGCGGCGGCAGCGGTTGAGGCAGCTGTGGAGCTGGCGCTGGTGCGGCCGCTCCCTCCGGCGAGGCCCTTCGCGAGGAACCTGTCAGGGAAGTTGAGCCGCGCGTTCTCGCCGCGGAGCTTGAAGGCCTCGCGGTCGTACGCCATGGCGGCGTCCTCGGCGGTGTCAAATGTGCCGAGCCACAGCCGCGTGCGGTTCCGGGGCAGGCGGATCTCCGCCACCCACTTCCCCCAGTGCCGCTGTCGCACGCCGCGGTACAGCTTCTGCGGCGGTGGCGGCGCTCGCAGCAGCTGCTGGTACAGCGACGGCGGCATGCTGGCGGGGCCACCGCGGGGACTCAGGTTCAACGCCTCGCTCCAGTACCGCAGCAGCATCTGTTGCTGCTGCACGCTCTCTGGCAAGAAGAACTGCGTCGCGCGCGGAGGCGACGACGAGCCGAACGATATCATCTGCTGGTGCCGCAGAGGCGGCTGCTGCTGCTGCTGTGGCGACGCCGGTTGGGACATGCTGGACTGCTGCCACGGCAGGAGAAGCCGCGGGCTCCCGCTCACCGGCATCGAGGGCTCGTACGCGAAGGGAAAGATATGGCGCGCCGAAGGCGGTGGCGACGAGGGCGAGACGGCGTTGGAAACGGAGGAAGATTGAGGTGATGCCGGAGCCGACGAGGACGTCGAGAGGGACGACGAGGACCGGTGGAGGCGGTCGGGGCTCCTCCCGATCTTCTTGAGCGGGCGCAGCAATGCCGCCGACGTGTCTTCTAAAACCGGCGCCAGCTGCCGCCGCGCCTGGACGGCCGTCACTCCCTTCCCCTTTGTTCTCCTGCCTCGACCGCTGCCGCTCTCACCGCTCGGGCCCGACGCATCCATGCGGAGAAGACTACAACCGGAATGATCGCTTGGCGTCGCGGCCGCGGGGGAGCGAGCGGGCGTGCGCGTGGTGGGGTTTTGGTTCTGATTCCGAGACGAGTGCGACCGAAATGAAGCTTATAAAGGTAGGGAAAAGAGAAGCGCATCTTTAGTGTGCCTCAGCCTCGCGGTGGTCAGTGGAAAAGGGAGGCCGGCGGAAACAAATGGTGCTGCGCGCCTGCGCGCCAGGGCAAAGATCACGGTCGGTGATCCGGTCCCCACGCACATCGACTCGCCTTGAGGCGACTCTGCTCCCGACACGTCATAGGCGCACGAATCTTGGCGCTACCGTTAGGACTGACCTCGACATGGTGCGTTCCCCTATTTCCTCCGTTGCAGTCACCGCGGCGTGGACGGTACTGATCTGAAGATAACGGCTACAAGACTCTGCTAGATTGACCCTTCCGTTGCTTTCCTTGTACTCCAATCTCTCCACCCTTTCATGTTGTTATTATTCCTGAAAGGTAGTGAATCCTTTTGTTGAGTTGCAAGCTACTGCAGTTTCCAACAAATCCGATCAGGCTCGTAATTGTATTTGTATTGCTATTTGTAACGGGCTGTTTAGCGACTTCTTTTAAACTTCTGTCTAGCGACCTTGTTGATAAAGGAGTTGCATGATTATGCAGTAGGTGAGGATATCAATGTGTACAGCAATCTATATAGAGCTCGGAGATACCCACCTTTATTATTTTAAAAAAATACGGTAGGTGGAGAGCGCCTACGGAAGCGATTAGTTTTCTTATTGACGTGCCAGCGCAGTTTGCAGATTTGTCATCGTGTGCTTCCACGCTTGTCATGTACCTACGAGCTAGCAGAAGGGGAAATTAATTACTAACTAAATCATCGCATTGTTAGAACTGTATTTTAGCTTATCTTCTCCGAAATTGTTAAGGCAAGTGATAAGCTTGGCCGCATAAATTAACAGTGCCGTACGTTAGGCTGCTTATTAATTAGGCTCTCTCGCCACGTGATTTGCCCGGGGCGATCGACATCGAATTAGCACGCCTGTTGCTTCTCATGATCACCTGGTTTATATGCTACAGTGCGTCATGGGGGCTGCTTAGATAATTTGATTGATGCTTATATATGTGACTTACTTATGTCATTTGATGTTACTTACAAGGTAAGTGCGTGTGCATATACGTATGTCAGAGGAAAGAAATCAAGATTCGCAGCGGTTGTGTACCCTTGTCAATGAGAAAATCGATGTGAGATAGATCACGATGCACACGCGTTATCTGTGTGATACTACATGACATGTCGCCATCATATCTTACGGTACCCAAACCGTCGAAACCACTGGTATTGTTGATATCTAGCTAGCTAGCTCCTGATCGAGGAAGGCATCATATCTGCAGCTAGAGTACTTCGCTGGTTAAATCCAGATCGATCCTTCTCTGGTTGCCCAGCCCTCATGAGGACAACAGCTCAGTGCCAGAGGCATCGACCTATGAAGTATTGGTGCTGTCCCGGCCAATTCCAGATCCTTCCCAAAAGAGATGACAAAAAGAAAGAGATCAATATCCAAGTGGCTTCGTTGGGCCTCTCTTTCTGGGCGCATCTGGGGGGGGCACGCGTGCGCGAGTGCGTACTTCCCCGGGTACCTAACTTGCAGGGCATCGATCGCTTTCGGCAACAACGGCACAGACCCAACAAAACGATCGATCCTACTACTAGCTACTGAACCGTCACTTCACTTATCAAGAGATGTAAGTGACCGGTTACTTAAGCCCACTTAACTACTTAAATCTCGTATGATATTTAAGCAAAAGATTTATATGTGAAAATTTAAACTAATTTTACTGATTTAAATATCATACAAACCTAAACGGGCAGCCACTCGTAAAGAGAACGTCCACGACTTCACGTACTACAAAAATCTACTATGCGCGGCATCCATCCGGCCGGCGAACACCAGGCTCAGCTCGTATGTGACGGTGGGCAGCCGCCCAACCCCACCCACCCCCGATCATCACGTATGGCCGAAGCTGCGGCTGGTGCGGGTGGGTTCTCTCGCACGGTCGCACCTGCCGCCGACCGAAGTATACGTACGTAGGATCACCGGAAAAAGGGGACCCCGTCGTCGACAAGCCTGGTGGCTAGTCGCTCTCAAACCGCGGTGCGGTCCCGTTCAGGCTTTGGGCATCCTGATCCAGGCGCTGACCTTAGCATCGATTACTCTTTATTTTTAGTTTATGTGGACCTTGTCACTACTAGTCGTATACATATGCTGTGGCCCGCGCGTAGACTTTTGACCGACGGACCTACGTCAAGCTGCATGCCACGGATCTAGTGAAGGCACAAAGGCATCCAGACCAAGTGCAGGACAAAACGTGGCGCCAGTCGCACCCCACGATCTTGTTATCGTGCTACGTGGCGTGTTGCCGTAGGCTGCCTCTAGGACATTTATCGTGCCCGACAAAGAGGTGTTTGACTTCCTAAACTTGGTACGAGAGATTATTATTATTTTTATGGAGTGGGTGCCGGTTACCACTTACCGCCATCATAGATCAGACTGGCTGGCCTATCGCATGGAATCTCACTTGCAAGCTACGAAAAGATGAGTTGCAAGCTCGTAATATAAGGCTGATTGAATATGTGTAAGTCTGTACACGAACCACACGTTCGAAACAGTTTAAAAGAATCATTTTCGACGGTTTTAACGATCTTTGAGAATTCACCATCAACTATAAATCGGTTTCATCCTCGATGGTTCTGGCTACAGTCAAGGATAACTAAACATATTCTCGGCTATTCTAAAACGATAACTATCTGAATTATTTATAACATCTTAAACGGTCATTACTAGAACAACCATCTGGAGTATCATTTACATCCCAAACAGCTATTTTTGTAACCGTTTGGAACGTGTACATAACAACAAAAATATTTATTTTTGGGCTAGCAAAACAGGAAATTTAACATAATTTATATATTCACAGCACAACACAACAACATACATTCATAGCAGTGAAATCATCTCTAGAAATTATGTTCACATCACAGCATTCATTCACACATTAATCAAATTAAATTACATAAAACGAACAATACGCTGAAAATTCATCTACATAAGTGCATAATAACAAAGTAGCAACTGAAATCGACTTTGTCGCATTACAACACTACAACACTACTCATGACCCGTCTATGGAGCGTGGAACTCGCCTTTCTCATGTATGACATTGCTAACAAAGAAGTAGGCGAACTGCCCTCTAACCTCTATGAGGTCAGCTTCCTTCAACACCTTTGTGTTCATTGAAGACAAAAACATGTGCCAACTAAGTTTAGGATCATGTGTATATCTGAAATAGAAAGTATTACTCAATAGTTAAGACTGAAAAACCTCGATTACCCCCTTAAGGTCTTTGATCCTCGAACATGGCATGAGTTTCATCATGTTGCGGCAAACAAAATAACCACAAAGGTTGGTTCGCTTGCATTGCTGGCTACACGAAAAAAAAATCTTAGGCATTAGTTATGGATAGCATTTTTTATGAAGTTAGATGATATAGGAGAATTATGTACTTAATTAAGGAATACCTAAAAGTTGAAATCATGATGCAAAGTCTTGTTAGTTCCTTGCTTGGATCTCCCTCCACGATCAATGTATGCCACGAATGCTCTGCGTGATTCCAAAATTTTAGCCAACTGCAAAAGGAAGAAATAATACAAAAAGTTACGGAGGAAGTGAAATTTGCTCTATCAACTATCGATGAACTGGCTGATAGTTGTGAAGTCGTGAGGCTTATGGGAATCAAGGTATATTACCTTGTTCGCTTTAGGTATGATGACAATCAATATCCAATGAAAGTTGCCAAGGTTTATCTCCATGGTTACAACTCATGCAGTTCATATTGTATAAAGTATAATTAACCACATAAGTATAGTGTATAACTTACTTCTAGTCATATGCAAGAAGTACGAATTTCTTGCTCTATTAAGTCTACAATGCTTCTAGCAAGTAATTGTAGATGGGTTATGAGTTAGCGGTGATGCTTTGCATAGAGACCAATTGTGGGTCAAGGAAACCTGTCAGTTCTTTCCTTATTTTGGCTTCATTGATCATGCGCCTAAGCATAGAAAACAAATAAAGTTATATGTATGCGTTTAGCGGCATAAGATGAAAGTAGACAGTGATTGTAAAATACTTACAATGTGAAGCATCTTATAAGTGAGGCATCTAGGTCCCAAAGGTTGAAGAGAAGGAACAAATCATCAAAACCTACTATGCAATCACCTGCCTTGTAGAGAAAATGCTCCAGCTTGAAATACACTGCTATAATCAATGCTCTTTCTACGCCCTGCTTTTGGAGTTGATCATGTAGTGCAATTTTGTGCAAAACAAACCTGCATGCTCTTTTGGTGGAGCAATGGTTGTCCGTTCGTGAACTTGGTGGTGGCTAGCTCCATGATGGAGTACTAATCGTCGATTTGCTTCTTGCTTTTCCCTTGGTGGGAGCCCGCCTTTTGTTTGTAGTCTTCACCAGGGGAGAAGGTTGGAGCTAGTAGATATGGCAGACTAGAGCTTTCAATAGGCCCCGGTGAGTGGACTGGAGGAGATGCAGGTGAATTTCATTGTGACGATGGTGCGAGTATTACGTTATCCAAGACTATGTCCTTCTTGGACCACTGTATGAATGACCCAATTGCTTGTCCCAACGTCTGCATCTCATTGTCTGACCGTACGTGAAATAGCAGAACTCCCAAGTAATTGGGCTGCACACTGTCCACAGTGTACCTCGCAAAACCTGGCGGTATCACAACACCATGCAATGTAGCCCCTTCAACAGGTTGAAACACCAACCCAGAACCAAACTTCACGGCAAAACCCAATTGCGCTATAGGCACATGGAGCTGCACTTTGTGGGCTCCCTAATGTCATCGAGTAAATATCTAACATTGGTATCATCGATACATTCAGGGCCGACTGACATGCAACTACTTCGACGTGCATCAAGACTGGGGTATCCAAGATCTTCTTGTTGTACTATGTACTTTTCCTCCATAGCGAGACTCTCTTTTGCTAATCAAATTTCAAGCATCTCTTCAAACTCGGATATTAGTTCATCACAAAGCTCTTCTTTCATCCACACATTTTTGCACTCTTCCACTCACACTTAGACTCTTCGTTGAGTGGGAATGCCTTGGTCCAGGTTGCTAGGAGCCCTTCCCCCCGAGTACGACCTGGGTGCTCCTTGGTTCCAATACCAGCTGTCAGGATGTCATTAGTCCTATCGGACATGAAAGAGCCTTATGAAGCTTGAACACTCAGCTTGGTCTACAAAAAGCTTGAATTGGTATGTCAGTAAGCATTAAGATATTTATGGACTAATCATGAGTGCATGGTATGTTATGTGGCACGAGGACATGCCACACACATACTTATATATACACACATATACTTATATATATGTATATATATATACAAAAGAGTGACAATAAAAGTCGATAAGATGCAGAGAGCGAATGACCAACAAATATTACCCTAACATAACTAACATAGCTATAAAACATGCATTACAAATGTATAAGAAAACATGGTGTGACAAATACAAATGTTTTTTAGAATTCTCCAATAAACCAATGAATTGCTTATACCCTCTATCATAATGGTTTTCCTCTACATCGTGCAGCATTTGTTCCAGATCAAGGATAGTATCAGCCTCATCATCCGTCATCTCATCATTAGAAGCACAATCGACACCATCTGACTGATCATCATTGATGATGTTGGCATATCATTGATTTCGTTGTCACCGATGTTATTATTATCTTCATGTATGATCAACTCTTCACCATGCTTGGTCCAACAAGTATATCCTTACATGAAACCCCTTAGAAACAAGTGCGATTCAATTTGCTTTGGGTTCTGCCACATCCTTGTATTATTGCAATCAACACATGGATAGTAAATCCACTCTTCCCATTTATTCTGTATATCTGCCACAACAGGTCTTCTAAAACCAATGACGCCATTGATGTACGCTTATATGGCTCTTGTTGTATATCCACCATCGATCCATCTATATTTCACATTAAAAGAATTCATTAGTTTCTCACTTTACTTATTTACCACAGTGCTAACTAAATTTTAAATATACCATGCATTAAATTGGTAAAACATAAACTTGACTAGAGTACATGAAATCGGCACTTCTCCAAATCTAGAAGACATACAGGATTCTAGGATTATCCTTTTGGGCAAATACTTTTATGCATACTTCTTCTGGGTTATCTATGCCATACTGTATTCTCGTAAGATGATACATGCTAGCTAAATATCAAACTAGGTGCTACATCATAAGCACATTGGGAGCATAAATAATTGTAACATATACATATAAAATGACAGCAATGGAATCTCAATCACCTGCTTTTATTTGTAAAGTCTCTATTCCTCAATGATCAAAGCCCATAGATCTATGAACCACCTCATGTTTGACTAGCCAATTAGATAACCAACCCTGCCGCATTGTCTTGATCTCTCCCTCTTTGTATAAATATTTCACATTTCGAATGCATGTTTGAAAGATTGCCCTGCTTTTTCGTTTTCTACACAAAAGAGACCCTCCCCTTCTAATTCACTAATTTGTAGGAAGTTACTGGACTTTTGGATTTGAAAAAAAGTTTCAGAAGATATTTCTAAAGTAGATGGTGATTGATAGAGCAATTCTTGTTCGTAAGTTCCAATATTAGTACTGCGCCTAACATAAAGCTTGTGACCGGTAGTAAAACACGATTTTTATTTTGAGATAGAGTTCGATCCTCAACTATTTCTCGTGATATCTTCTTATGAAGTTTTGTTAGGGCATCTATAACTGCCTCTGGTTTAGGTGGGCAATCGGCAAGTAGACATCCACAGAAATTAACTTATCAACTCCCCAAAAAGTATTATAGGAATGTAAAACCTACACTATGTTATCGACAATCTAAATAATCTTCATTTACACCAAATTTAGCCATACGCTTCTTATTTTAGTTGTCTCTTCTTTTTTAACAATTTGCAAGAAAGATAATTAATCTACTACAATTACTAACCTTTCATAATCAACAACAAATAGTTATTCAAAAAGTAGGCAGCAAATCAAGTCAAAAAATACAAAATCGCCCCCAAATCTCCAAATACCCGCAACAACCAGACGGATGATCGGGCTCAAGATCTGTCCAGTGATGATGGCCAAATATTTATAGACGAACATCCCAAATGGTTCAACAAAAAGTAACTATCACGAATTTAGCACATATCCGCGACGGTGTACAATTTTAACCATTACTAAGTATATCTGTGACGATTCGTTTTATGAGCTGTCGCGGAGTGTCCTTGACGGCTTTGCTCAACTGTCTAGGATAAGAGATTTAGGATGTACCTATCTGTGCTAGTGATAAAACATATGAATAAATACAACTAGATGTGTATGAAGTGTATCTACCCATCTATATAATTGTAAATCGTATTGAAACACGTTAAAAGAGACCAAATTACCATGTTAAATATCACGGTAAAAAGAGAAAGAAAATGTCTACAACTCTTATATTAGTGGGCCCAGATTATCACGTTGCACATTAATCAAATACTCCTATATGTATTATAGTTATTTAATTGTACAGCGAATAAAACTTTATTTTGAATTTTATAAGCATATGTATAGCTGTATATGAAAATGCAACTCTCTTTTCAAATACACACGGTCATATATTTTATTGTATATGCCTAGCCACAGTATTGTGAAAAATTCAGCTAGTTAAGTATACGTACGCCCTTATCAGTAGGCAGTTTTTTTTTCTCTCGGACACGCATTAAAATACACGTTTCCGTATTAGAAGAAGAACTCCACAAAGACGGAGCTACACAACCACCGGCTGTGGTACCGATCAAAAGAAAAGGCAAAGACAAAAACACTATATAAACAGAAACAGACTACCTACCTACCTAAGTAGTTAGGCAGCTAACTACTGTCAGGTGGCCAGGCGTGCAGAGGTAGCTTCTTTAGTTCATTTGTCCCTGCAAGCTTCCATTGCTGTGCTTCGCTGAGAATCTGGTCGATCAGTCCTCTGCAGTCTGGGCGTGCGCCATCGAAGACATATGCGCTCGTCAAACACCAGAGTCGCCACATGGTGAGGATGCTAGCGATCTGAGACCCCACCAGTAGGCAGTTATAACCTGTATATTCACATGTAGACATGCAGCTGAAGTGTTGAAGCATCCACCTCCAAACGAATAAAAATTATTTCAACTAAACTGTGTGCATCACGCAATGTAAAGCAATGTGCAGTCACGGTACTTGCTAATTAAAGTCTGCACCCAACAACAAAATGCTACTGAACACTGATGATCAAATGATCATAATTGGACGCCTAAAAAAAGTGACCATAGTTTATGTACAGTACTGTACACATCTTTGTCAAAAAAAAAGTAGACCTTCGCACCATGGCATATAACAAGGTTATCACCACAATTGGACCTGGTCTATGCTTATTCATAAACGCAACTAGCTGACAACATTAGCTGGGCTGTTAGAATCTAGACTTGTATTTCTAATCGTCAAGAGAACAATCGATCACATGATGTGAATGATTGGACCCAACGGATTAGCACAGGTAAATTTAGAGTATTTTTCTTCGCGAGTTAAGTAAGCGTTTGCGTGTCTTCTTATGCAAGCCGTCGTCATCCCTAGCTAGCTAGTGATCATAGGGGTGGCGAAGGTGATGCACTCTAGCTAATTTAAGTAGGATTTGTCTCCGACAGTAAAACGACAATCTTGATAAACACAAATTTTTTAATCGATGATTGCAGTAGTAGATTGTTATATTTATTGGTGGACAACGACTTTAACCCTACATTTTTTACCCTTAATAATTGTAAGAGAACAAGAGAAGGAAAGAAAGAACTGGGCTGAGCAAGGGCTTGTGTGGTCTCACTTTTGAGTTTACCGAATGAATATTTGCTGGTACATATACAGAAAAGAAATGACAAATGCTGGCAACAATCAAGAGAAAACAATCATAGTCTTCATCTGAAGACTGAAGTAAATTAGGATTGCTGTCTTCTATGCTCTTCACAAAAATGGATTTTCCTTATGGTGCTTAAATATGAGACGAATTTCATTTCGTCCAACTGCGGAACATCTACATATCTAATAAAAGCAACATGCGATTCTAAAACACTTTCATTCGAAGGTAAACTAATGCTATCAGCGCTACTTAACTAGATGTTTTATTTGTTTACACGTGAAGCAAGCCTTCAACAATGAGCATGATCATGACAATGTTCCGTCCATTGCACGTATATACTATAGCCCCATATATATGAGGTCAACCAGAATTAATAATGGCTCTGAATAATAATGCCAATGTCGCTGTGGGTATTGGTTACATGATCAGAGCAAATTATTAACCGTGTCCGGATTGGCGCAAGCAGAAAATATCTGATGAAGGGAAATGTCCAAAATAGTCAGTATGTACTACAAATTCCAGCTAAGAATTCAGCGCTTTGTCATACCTAACCACACTACTAAAACGTGTGTAAATGGAAGCAGGAAAGCTGATAGTAACATTTTGCAAGTGAGCCTTTTGTTTTGTGGCACTGTAACAGAATACTAGTTCGAGATATGTCCTGGTTCAGGTAATGCACAGAAGGAAACCTGCAAGATTTGGTGGCCGTACACTGCAGAAAATCTGGCAACTAATCAGCAGATCTAATGACACTGCACGTGCATAAAGCAAAAACTAGGCAATCTTTGTTTTAGATGCTAAAAGGAAGAGCAGATGCATGAGCATGACATCGATGTTAGATATCAACTCCTGCCTTCCACCGGAAGCAGAAGAGGTGATCAACATCATCATACTAATTACATCGACCTTAAATAATGCCTTGGCTTAAACGGCACATGTATATTTTTTTCGAAAACCGTAAACGGCACACAAGTATTGCTCAATCATTATGCAATCGCGACAAATGACAACCAAATGAGACATCTCATAGTGAATTCTCTTCGCTCGGAGAAGATTATGCTCCCTTCGCTTAAAAATACATGTTTTTTTTAATATTTGTTCTTCTACATTTTAATACAGTTTTAGTTATTTTATTCTTATTTTACTTTTCATCAATACCATAAAAAGGAGCTAATTACTCATAGAAGTAGTACTAGTAATACCGATATTTCTTACCTTAGAAAGGAAAAAAGAGACAGATATAAAAATGATTGAAGGAGAATATTAATATTTCACTCACACCCTTAATTCTTACACCAAATTCTAAAAGAACATCTATGTACTCATTTGAATTTCAATCGCCTCGGAGTGTCAGAGCCTCAGACTGCAGCTGCAAGCCTAATTAGGAAAGCAACACGTCGAAAGTTTCAGGCGATGTGCCTCACGACCTCACCTGTAAAAACTCTTCTGACTTCGGCAATGCCGAATACTCGTCGCCCTGCACGGTCACCGAGTGCATTGCACACTGCACTTTGTGACCACGGCAGCACCGTTGATCCTTTTCATCCACGACGAACTTCGTCACCGGCCAGATCTGTGCTCGCTCGGTGATCCGTAGCGCGTCGCTGCCAGAAATAGTGCCGCAGTGCGACACGCCGGGAGACACCGTTCCACGCTTCGTCTCGTCGTCGCGGCAACGCAAGACGTCCACACGTCGCACACGGTATGCTCGTATCTCGTATCCCCCAGGCGTCTGCAGGCCTTCAGCGAGAAGGTTTTTGATGCCGAGAAAAGGCAGTGCAGGACCAGTTTTTAGCGCTCCAGTTAAGCAGGTCTCAAAAGCAAGGCCGGAATGTCAGACGCTTGCGCGCTTGGACATGACCTCCACTTTGCAAAGCCAGGCCTATGGGGATTTTCGTTACAGAGGGCCCATAGACACTTCTATATGTTTCTGTAAGGGAGCGACGAAAGTTCAATGTTAATGTTTTCTCTAGAATGTGATGAAACGCATAAAGTTATGCTAACAGATTCAATCTTGAGAAGGGTATGCTAACAGATTCAATCTTGAGAAGGGTATCTCTATATCGTAAAGCGGATCTTAGGAAATCAAACGTTAAAAAGTCCAAGGGGGTGCATGTGAGTATATTCTCTATTCCCACGTCCTTCAGTTCAACAAATATCACCCGACCATTCTTGTTACATAAAACAGATCACATGAAATTTTTGGTCAATAAGCTCTGATACTATAATTTCGTGAACGAAAACAAATCCATGTCTATCAGAATATAGGGCTGGGGGCTACCGGTTGATCTAGTAGAAAAATAGGGATTGTCTATTTAAATCTTAGTTTTTCTTCAAGCAACCGGCAAGAGCTCTGCGTATTTATTTAGAGGGTATATACTTGTGTTTTGAGTGGAACACGCCAAAACCAACAAAACATTTAGATAAAGGCGCTACTCAGCAAGGTGTGGGGTACTCTGCCTTTGGACTTTGCAAGCCATCGCCCTCTGGTATATGTCTTGGAGGGCGAGGGAGGCCACCTCAATTAGGGTGAGGCACAGGGCGGTGAAGATGCGCCGGTTGCGCTCCTTCCAGACGTTCCAGATCGTGTAGATAAGGCAACCGCTACGGATGCGCTTGAGGTCCTTTGGAGCCTTGACGATCAGGGCGTCCCACCAATCAGAGACCGAGGGATGCACCGAGGGCAGTGTGTTTACCGGTACAGTGTCGTTTGAGATGGCTAGCACACCATCCCAAACGGCGGAAGCGAAAGGGCAGTCCTTACAAAGGTGGGTGGCAGTTTCAGAAGCGCGCAAACAAAGCTGGCAAATAGAGATGTGGGGCCATCTCCGTTTTGCCAACCTGTCTACCATAAGAATCTTGTCGTGAAGAACTAGCCAAGAGAAAATCTGGCATTTTGGCTCAGCATGCGCTTTCCAGATTTTTGTGGGTGAGAACCTTTTGCAGGATCCTGAGAACTGAATGGCATAAGCCGAGGCTGCTGAATAGGCCTGGTTGGGGGTCCAAAGCCAGGCAATGGAATCAGGACGATCTAGGGTTAGATGGGTCTCATTGAGGATTGGCCAGAGGTCAAGGTACTCCCTGAGCTCAGTGGGATTGTTTAGCCAGGTTATTGATCAGATCCAGTTGTTGTTTTCAAGTGCCTTGATGACCGTCATATTCTTCTGGGTTGCAATTTTAAAGAGCTTCGGCATCTGGTGGCGGAGGGCCCCCTCTACCGCTCCAGTTGTCATTCCAAAGAGAAACTTTGGTCCCATCTCCTAGGGTGATTGCAGTGGAGGCACGGAAGAGCGCTATGTCCACCTCGTTGCAAGGCAGTTGCAAGCCAACCCAGGGTCTAGCTGGGTCGGTCCATTGGAACCATGGCCATCTAAGCCTGAGCGTGCGACCAAATCTGTCTAGGTCCGTGAGGCCAAGGCCCCCTTGCAACTTCGAGCGGCAGACAGTCTTCCAATTTACTAGGCAGTGTCCTCCTCCAGCTTGCTTGCTGTCATCCCCCTTCCAAATGAAGCCACGAGAGATTTTTTCAAGCTTGTTATGGACCCATTTTGGCAGCACCATGGCGGACATATGATAGGTGGCTCTGGTGGTGAGCACGGATTTGGCCAAAACAATCCTCCCAGCCCTGTAGAGATTTTTACCCTTCCATCCTACTAGTCTGGAGTTGACCTTGTCGATGAGCGGTGGGAAGTCCACTTTTCGGAGCCTATGGAAGTGAAGAGGAAGGCCTAAGTATTTCCCCTGGAAATCTGCAACCCAAGCCGGGAAAACAAAGAGGGCCTCATGAAGATCTATGTTGCCACAACGGATAAGGAACACCTCAGTCTTCATCATGTTGGTGACCAAACCGCTGGCATCTCCGAAGCAGGTGAGAATAGAGGAGATTGCTTGTAGCTCCTCTTTGTTCAGGTTGGTGAAGATACCCGCGTCGTCGGCAAAGAGGTAGATTCTACATCTGGCGGATCGGGCTTGTATGGGCTTGAAGATCCCATTGTTAGAGGAATTTTTTAGGATTTTTTGGAGCGGGTCGATGGCCAGGATAAACAACATCAGGGATAAGGGTTCACCCTACCGCGATCCTCTTTTGTGGATGAATGGAGTGCCTGGGTTGCCATTCAAGAGCACCCTTGAGGAGGAAGAGGCCAAGGACAAATAGATCTAATCCCTCTAGTGTTGCTCAAAGCCTAGGTGTTTAAGTACTTCCAGGAGATAGGCCCAATTGACAGAGTCAAACGCCTTTGAGATTTCCATTTTAAGGAACAAGCTGGGTTTGTGAGATCTGTGAAGATCTCTGATAAGGTTTTGGACGTACATGAAGTTGTCATGGATACACCGCTTTTGCACGAAGGCACTTTGGTTTGGAGAGACCAGGAGGGCTAGCTCAGGGGCCAGTCTATTGACTATCAGCTTAGAGAAGATCTTAGATATGTTGTGGATCAAGCTGATAGGTCTATAATCTCCTACGCATAGAGCATCAACTTTCTTGGGAAGGAGGACGATGTTTGCAGAGTTGCCTAAATTGGCGAAGTCTCCTCGTAAATCTATCAGGCATAGAATGGCCACCACATCATCTGTTTTAATGATGTCCCAACAAGATTTAAAAAAGGTTCTGTGCTTCAATGGAACCTTAAGTGCACTTCTTCTTGGCGACACAATTTGTGTGAGACTTCTTCACTCCGTCATCAGTGACTCCCTTTTTAGTTGGAGTCGTAGCGACACAAACGGCTAGGAGGATCGTCAGGTTGTGGAGCTCTTGATGGAGGGGACATGGCTTGTTTCTTGTTAACAAGTCCCTACGGACGACGCTACTGTTGTGGTTGTCAAAAATGACTTAGAGAGAAGGGGTGCATATCGAGTACAGATAAATTTACCGAGTACTAACACAATTGAGGCGATGCAATTTTTCAACCGAGTTCGTCCTCGAGGAGGCGTACTCCCGTTGAGAGGTGAGGTTGTGAGCTTTGATCTTCGAAGCCGTGCCTATGACAGGGTCCTCAGCCACGGGCGAAGTGTTTCTTAGGTCAAGCTCTCGCGCCTACAACCGAGCCCTGGGTTGCGAGAGGATCTTCCTAAGGAAACTCGGCCACACGTAAGAGAGGTGAGAACTCATATTTCTAAAGAGATATGTGCTACAAATAACTCACTGGGTGCTTTTTATAGCCCAAGGGAGGGATAACAGACTCACATATCCTTGCTCGAAGGGAAAAGCAAAGGTAAAATGATATAACATGATCCATAAACTTGGTGTATGAGATTAGAAGGCCTTGGTCTATGGCTCATGGTAGACCATGGGCCTAGGGGCTCTTGTCACTTTGTGAATTTCGTTGATCTTGGACCTCCTTTGGTTCCTTTTGACTTCTACTTTTATGCTTGATCTCTTCCTTCTCTTCTTAAATCGGTTTGAGATAAACGTGAAATCTCTTTGTCAATGCTTGATTTAATATAACATCAAATTATTTTCTCTTTCAGTGTGTAAGAGTCCATGCTGCATACTTCGAATTTTCTAGCCAAGGATATGTGCTTTACACATCGTGGACGAGTGGCCCGTATAAATATATTCTTTTTTCTGTATACGTGCATCCATATATGTATTGTCGTCCGCACCAGGTGGCCACGTATTGCCGGTGTGCATAATCCATGACCGACATTTGCTGCTGCTGCTTGGGTATCTATGTCAGCAGGCTTAGCAACGAGGAAGAATGGAAGATATTTTGCTGTTACGGGCGATCGATGTGAGACTTCCCGTGATGGGCACTCCGCCTTACGAAATCGACAAGCCAGTAAAATCAGGTCGTGTTCAATCGCTGAGCTACGTGACACATACATGCACAGTGGACATTATACCGTCGGCGCTGCCGCGCGGGGCCGCTATCATATTGACACGGCAGAGGCCGGGCAGGAGACTAGGACCCTAGGAGCAGGGAACCTATCCGCGTCAGGGATCAGAAGTCTCGTCTCGCAGTGGCAGCGTGAGCAGCTTCCGGCTGACAACCGGAAATGGGATGTCCAACATGCGCGCCGTGCGTAGGGAAAAGGGGAAAGAGAAGCACAGACACCATATTGTCGGGGTGGCCCTAAGTACCATGGCAACAGTCAGCGGTGTACTCGTACTCCATCGGTTGACGGGCGGCATACGGTGCAAGCAACGGAGGGAAAACATTTCATTTTCAAATTAACAAGCCAGCGTGACAAAGCTTTTGATTAGGTCCAACGATGATAAACACGCCCTAAAATATATGTATAGTTCAGATGCACCTCGATTTGCATAAAGATCTACTGTTCTCCACGTACTGATTGACACCCCTCCGCCATAATGTGGAATGGGAGCGGCGGTTGTGGAGTGGCTTTCGACCGAGGGCCCTAACCACACTGAGACATGGACGGATGGGAGGAAGATCACCACTGGGTCTTTAAACAGAGTGGTTCCTCGAAGCTTGCCAAGTATCGTGTTTGTTTACTTTCTACTCTTTCTGAGTTCAAGAACGGCTGAATCATGCTTAGCGCATGTGTGATTGTGAAACAAATTGCCTGTTCTAGAAATGTGTTTTTGTGGATGCAGATACTCGGTAGCTGGCTACCCGGCTCGATCAGATCGAGCACATGAGGCATCTACCATTTGCTCCCGATTATATTCTTAGCGTGCATTGTTTGTTAGAAAAACCAACAGGCCTGCCGAATGAGGCTAGCGTGCTCTGTTTTTGCATAGTCGGAATAGAGCTGAGTAGTTGGCAGCAGCTTCTCGATTTGGTACAAGTTTAATGTAGTAATGGACTGCCAAATCAGAAGCGAATGGCATCAAGCTATCAACCCCCTCGTGCTAACCTCTTGTAGATACTGTTAGTTGGCGTTACCTACCCGATGGAGTGCTACTTGATCATACATGAAGCTGATTCCACGATCTAGATAGTAGCAGATCTATAAGGACGCATGCACGCGTGGTTTGGATTTGAATAAATACCCAGTTTGTGTTGTGTATATGTATCAATGCGACCCTGCACGATTTATAATGCAGATTCTCTCCGGAAATTTTTGGCTACTCAGCTCTATCCAAGTTGTCGGTTAGATCATACAAAATCCGTGCATCTTTATACCCTAATAAAATTTTCTAATATTAAAATTGTCAAGTACGTAATATGCTAGGTCTAGGACTAGTAGGTATGTTTTTTGTTCATGTGCTGCAAGTATATTAAAAAACTGGAGAAACATCATGTTATACTATGCTCGTGTTGTTCATTTTATTTCCATGAAATCTGGAGTAAACTTCTTGAGAAATTTCCACTTTGTCCCATGTATAGCAGTTTACTGTACTTTGTTTCACGTGCCGTCCATTTAAGCATTGCTGTTCATTTCATATTAATTGCATTGCTTCTTGAATGATTGGCATTAATTGTCTTTGCACTGACTGGAATGTAAAATCAATCATTCCAGTAAGAAAGTGTTGTGTATCTCTGACTTTTGTAACGCATTCATTTTGTTTACGGAAGAGGCGCTGGACCTAGGTACAGAAAAGCCTCGCTCTTCTCTCCAAAGTCCATGCGTGTGGGTCGAGCTGTAGGTAGTGTCCACACTCCCAGCCATCGTACACACAACCACCACCGAATCGAGTTCCGTTCCGTGGCATTCTTCACACGTACAGACGTACGGCTACTCTTAAGCTAGTTACGTACGAATGATTGTGGCATACAGCTTGTGCATCACTTTCTTTTTTTGATCAACTGCATCACTTTCTTTTAGATATACCAAGGTTGTTGCATTTCGTTTTTACAGTCCGGCTGGTACATATCAGCGTGTTGCACTGGTGTTGCTGACGCAGTGAATGAAAATCCAAGTTTCTTTTCTTTGCAAGGTGAAAACCCAATGATTAATGGGTATGAACCAATCAAATCTCCATGCATGTTTGCTTCTAGCATATAGCAGATTGTTCTGAAGTGACACGTCTTGCACAATGCGTGCCGTACTGTACTGTATATGAGTGATCTCATTATGGCGATCGCGTTCAGTTTTCACCGTGGCCAGGCTACAGCACTCCCCTAAAGTTCACACTGCAAAGTTTAGGATACTAGTATCCAATCTCGTGCAGAGTCTGCAACTCTTTACATATAGGGCCGTCGACTTAAAGGCCTTGCAGCAGAGTACAGTTGCTGGCCTCCATTAATCGGGCCGGTTCGTCATGCCGTGATCATGCAGAGTCCGATGAGCAAGCACCCTAGCCTGCCGGCGTGGGCGCACAGGCACGCTTATGAATGCCCCGAACCCCGATCCACGGGGGCACGTACGGCCGCGGCATAGCTCGAGCATTCGGCTTTTTTATTCGTGCGACCCAACGGATCCGGTCCCTGCCGCGCGGAGCGGTGCGTGTAGCCTGATGCCGCCGATCGCCACGCCGAGTCGTGCCGTGCGCTCGGACCGCGCCGCACCCGCACGCGCGATCGAGATGGCAATGGCTAAGGCGTAACTGGCTGATTGAATTGCACGGCGCTCGCCCATAGCCGGCCGGCTGGACGAATTATTGAGACGGTCTGCGGGTCCGGTGGTGGATTTTTTGGGGACGATCTGCGGATTATTGAGACGGTCTGCGGAGCTTAGAGAATCATTGACGGACTGGCGGATCAATCTATCTATGTTCCTTCTGATATGAGCACGATACGTGATAGTTGATCGTACAGACAATCATTTCCAGGCGGTCATCACTAGCTAGTGTGCTTAATTCCAAGATGCGTTACGTACATCGATCCTCCAGGAAGCTGTGCTTACATCAGTCTAACAAAAGAAAAACCACCGAATACTACGGTCGTTCCATCGAAAACTATAGGTCAATTTCCTTCACAGAAAAGTACTAGGGTTAAGTCAATTAATAATCCGAATAAACAGCTAGCCGTAGAAAGGTCAGAGCTAGAGGTCATTACAACGAAAAGCTGACCGATCGAAGTGAGAAGCCTTCCATTTGCAAGTCATAAAGTTTTCGAATGTCCATTATATGTTGATGCTGTCTGCAGGCGGCAGCGCTACCGGAGTCCTGCTTCAAGTACTAACACTTGAAGTTTGAACAAAAGAAAAAGCCAGATAAAAGATGTAGCGCACAGACCTTTAGTGACATACTCCTATTGCCGTGACATATGTCCTACTCCCTTCAATTTCAAATGTAGGTCGTATATTAGACTCTGACTATAATTTAAATATCCGTAATATTTACTCCCTCCGTTCTAAAATATAAGATATATTTTGTTTGATTAAGACAAGACTTTAACTAATAATTACTCTATTAATATGTGGTTTATATGATACAAAGTCATAATTATAAAAAATTACTTTTGCATACGAATCTCATGACATCAATTTTATGTCACATATACTACATACTAATAGAGTAATTGTTGGTCAAAATCTTATCTTAACGAAACAAAATATGCCTTACATTATGGGATAGAGGGAGTATAAAAATAATAAAAAGAGTATAGAATGAAAGAATTTTATAAGACGATTCTAATGATATTATTTTCATAAAGTGTACCAATATATTCTTAGACATATTAATGACTACGTATTCCACGACGACCTGTATTTATGGTCAGAGAGAGTATTTTTTTTATTTAGTTGTATTAAAATAAAATCACATATGTAAAAAATACCGTGTTACTGCTATTGCCATGACGAGGATATGCATCATCATCCGATGTTTCCGATCATTTCTACCGCTCTTTGCAGTTGTTAGTTAGGTTACTTGGTAATTCGCCCTCATGTACCAAAATCTACTGCCACATATTGCACGCGTGATGCATCAGCGATGTTGCATAAAAAGTCACGGCCTAGTTGTGGTTTCTTCAGCACCCTGCGGGTAGCTGCCGCGTACAGCCAGGAGGTTCTACAGTTTTGTACTTTCTACAGTACCTCTTCAACCGTACGTCCCAGCGTAGGCTACCTTTTTTTAACTGACAGCATAGGCTACTTTCATTACCAGAGTCCAAATATTATTAGGAGGACGGTCGCGTACGCGATGGCCACGTACCGCTGTTATAACTTGTATAACTGTCATGATGCGTAACGTTTACGCTCTGGCGTTCCATTTTGTGCGAGATTCGTCAGTTTACTGGTAGCAAAAGTAAGGACAAACGGAATCATGCACGCGCGAGTATTTTGACATAGTTCAGATCACATACAAGTCTGCTTTCTTAGCTGATTGAATAGTACTACTGTGCACTAGCTTCATGTCTGATCAATTTCATAGGCCGATGCCGGATGGCCGTTATTGATCTTTTTCCCCCTTTTTACCAAGGACATCAATTTTAATGATTCACAGGAATACAATCATGTCGATTGGTTAGGCTGCTCCATGATCTGAAGGCAAGTTCACCAGGTTCTGAGAGTCCGTTTCCAGTTTCCACCGCAACACTCTGGACTCTCCAATCGGATATTCGTGCACGCAAACAGTCAAAGGACATAACAAACCAAAAGCACCTCTATACACCACCAACACATGATCTTCCTGATCCCTTAAGGGTGTGTTTGGATTGATGGATGAGGTGGGATGGGGCCATTCCATCCCATTTTTTGTGGATATCCCGGTGTTTGGTTCACTGGATGAGGATGGACGGGGATATCCACCCAGGGAATATTCCCTTGAGATGCTGGACGAGGCTATACGGGCAAAAAACCCGGATGAGCTCGTCCGCCCCGCCGCCCGAGCGTGCTCCGCCTTCGCGCCGGCCGCAGCCCCCCGCCGGCCGCTCCCCGGCCCCCGCCTCGCCGCTCCCGCCCGACCTCGGCCCCGCCGCTCCCCGCCTCGCCCGGCCCCGCCGCTCCCCGCCCGGCCTCGGCCCCGCCGCTCTCCACCCCGGCCGGCCCCGCCCGACCTCGCCGCCGCCGCTCCCGCCCGACCTCGCCGCCGCCGCTCCCGCCCGACCTCGGCCCCGCCGCTCCCCGCCTCGCCCGGCCCCGCCGCTCCCCGCCTCGCCCGGCCCCGCCGCTCTCCGCCTCGGCCCCGCCGGCTTCCGGCCCGAGCTCCGCTGCAGCCCCGCCGGCCCGCCGGCCCCCGCCCCGAGCTCGGTTGCACCGTCCGAGCGCCCTGTGTGAGAGAGAGAGAGAGGATGAAGAGAGGGAGGGAGGTTAGGGAAAAAAATTGACCCATGTGAATGACATGTGGACCCCGCATGTCAGTTGCTCATCCAGTTTTAGATCCATCCCATTTACCAAACACCAGACGGGGTCATCCCATCCACTTCTCAATCCTCTCAACCAAACACCAGACGGGATCATCCCATCCAGAAAAAATTGGATGGCCATATCCCATCCTACCTTGCCCACGAACCAAACGCACCCTAAATGCCACCCTCATGGTCCAACTAATCCGAAACATAGCGAGCGCACATCCTATTGTCCCTATCACATCTCTAACTTTGTAGCTCTAGCTTTGTCAGCCTTCGTAGCCTGGTCTTTTCTCTCTATTTCTTGGTTTACATGGTTGGTGAAACCTGTCCGGCAGGGTGGCGTGACGGAGACAAGAGAACGCGCCTAGGTATAGGCAAGCTAGCGGCCTAGGGCAACGCGGCAAGATAAATATGGCATGGTGGTACGCCCGTGGCGCTCATGGCGTGCGTGCAAGGTTGCCCTCGCGGGGCTACCCTGCCGTGGCACGGCTCGAGAGGGATCAGGGATCATGTCTCGATCGATTAGCGGTCGGCCGCATGCTACCATGTGTTGTATGTGCATGGATCGGCGGCCACGCAGCATGTTTTCTCCTGACACAAAAACATGGCGCGCGGCATGTTGCAGGGTGCCTAATTAACGTTTTGCCGGAACTGGGAGGTCACGCCCATGATTTGGTTGGGCACCCGGCCGGAGACGACAACCCGCATACGATGACCGCTAAAATTATATTGAATATACTTACGAGAGGTTACTGTAAGAATTTTATAGAGGGTTAGATAATATATTTTTTAGATAAAGGAAGAATTATATTACTTTTGGTCTCTGTATATCAAGATGTACACAATCAACGAACATAATAACCAGACACATATACAGTCAGCCACAAGAAAACACAATGAACCATATGACAAACCTCCTAAGGTAGCACATGGCAGAACTAAACAAGGTATCCTATGGAGTGCTAGCAACACTAATTCTGGGACCCAGCCGCTAAGCACTAGACGAGAATAAGTGAAGCACCACTTGTCTTAACAGGTTGCTTCCAGTCTCTAAAGATGGTCGTTGATCCTCCTGCTGCAGTGGAATCCATGAACGCAGAAGATGTACGCATATGAACATCACCTGATTTGGATGGTAAAAGAACTTTTGATCAAAAATTACATCATTACGGCAGAGCCAAATAGCCGAACATAGAGCAAGGACGCCAATGAAAACTCGATCTCTGATATTATCATCAATATTACAGTACCAATTCCCTACCATATCAGCAACAGAGCGAGGAGGTAACAAGTTAAAGGCTAGCTCTACCACCCGCCAACAAAACTGAGCAACATGACAGTCAAAAAATAGATGTTGGATGGTTTCGTTCTGAGGACAAAAGCAACACTTGGGACATCCATTCCAGTTTCGTTTAATCAAGTTATCTTATGATAATAGAATATATAGTAATTCGAACTCTTATAATAATGGAGTACTATTGTACGTAGCCTAAAACGAAAACTCAAATCAATTCGAGCCGATATGGAGGCGGCGGTCAGACTGACCCCTACAAGCGGTCAGACCAGCTTATCTTGGGGAAGCCAGCTACTATTGGTATTGCTTAATACAAAAGAAGGAGCATCCGCAAAAGAGCTCTTAGGTATGTAGACTTCGCTGAACAGCGTAAACAAACATTATTGTCTATTTTCTTCTTGCATGTTTTACTTCGTTAATCATATGCTACACGACCTCAGTATTAGCGACCAGTGGGACTACGCGACCATGGTAAAGTCGTGGAGATTAGTCAATGGCAGTCACTATTGTGAGGCTAGTTTTACAACAAGTGGTATCAGAGTTCAGGTATCCTCATACAAATCTCAGGAGGCCTCACAGTTGAAGGTCACGGTTTGGTGGGACGGAACACTGGTGTTAGTGAGTCCAAGTATGACTAATGTGTGAGAGGAAGATTTGTTGGGTTTAATCCTATATCGATTGTGGGAGGAGGCATAACACGACTTATAAATGTGAGTGTAGTCTCTCCTATTAGGTTAGTCTATTAGGGAGAAAGAGTCCAAGATATCTTATAAACTTTTGTTGCTTTGTAGTTAAGCCTACGGATATAGCGGCCTAACAGATTTGAAACTAGGATGCTGGTATGGTGACCTCTGAATATAATAAAGGTTGGAATACTGATTTAACGGGTCCAAAATTACACAACATTGACCATCAAGGGAACCATTCCATTAACTTGAACAAGACGAACAATCGTCTGTGCTCTATGTTCACGATTCACACTAACCTTGGCTACCATAAGGTGGTGGCATATGCGCAGTTCCAAGATAATCCGTCAAAATGGCTCAAACCCACCGAAAGTGAGCAAGATATCCAACACTTTAATATATTCATATTCATTATCTGTGTTCAAGCCAATTATAGATATTTTTTGTTAAAATAAATATATTATAGAAAATAGATTATTTTAAGAAAAAATTACAAAACCGTTTATGATGTTCTAGCCCATGCAAACCCAACCCAGCCTCAAGTCTTTACATCTCTCAACCCTAGTCCTCAGTCGTCATTCTCCCGTCTCCCTCTCTCGATGTATATCCAGATCAATCCAGCGAGAGTCTTCGCTGTCTCCTTTATGAGAAGGATGTAGCCACAATCGTTGTTGGTTGCCGGTGAGGTAGGAGCTGTGGCAGATGAGACGAAATAGTGCAAGAGTGGCATATACATGCATGTCCGGGTGGACGTGTGGGGTCCGGGGAGGAAGGGGGTTGAGGTCGTCAGTGACGAGCGGTCGGTCTTGGTGTTATCGTCGAGGGCACAATGGCTGGTGGCCTCAAGGTAGTGGCGGTGTCCGTCGACGCCCAAGGCAAACCTGTCAGAGTGGTGGGCAAAGAGGGCCCGAATTTTGTTGGGTGGTGACACGTCAGTCTAGCGGTAGCGGCACTTAAGATGATGCAGCACTCCTACGTGCTCATAGCCCCCGCCTTGGTGCCTTCCCTTGCTTTCAACGAGGATTGGTTAGTTTGGGTTGGCCCCTTCTCCCTCTCTCGACGCCAGATCCAGATCTACCCCTTCTTCGGATTACTCGGCGCCACCGTCGCCCTTGTCTTGTCCTGTAAGCACCGGTCTCGCCCTTCCTTTCTCAAATATCTTGTGCGTATTCTTAGCTAGATCTGGCTGACTATGATCCATGTGCAGGCACGGGCGCTGCTATGGGACGACAAAGAGTGGGGGGTGCGCTAGTGGTCAAGGAAGCGGCGATGGAGCCCGCGGAGGTTGGCTGCGACAGTGTCAGTAGTCGAGGAGACACGCAACGTCAGAGCTCGAGGCACCGGTGGTCCGGGAAGTGGTTACTATCACTTTATTTTATTTTATAATAAGATTCATAAGCGGTTTAAAAACCATCTGTTATTCCCATTGATTATCACTAATGATTCAGAAAATTGTATATTATAACGACTTTAAACATCTTTCTTGTGGTTTTCTATAGTACAATTTGGTCACCAGCTGACCAAAACATGTACGTCAGTATCTAACAAGATCAATCATAGAACGCATTGAGGCCTTTTTGTGTGTGTGTGTGTGTGGCCATGCATTGGGGCTGCTGCTCTTAGAAACATACTACATGAGAGGCTACAAATAACGACAGAACCAAGCGATCGACCAGCCATTTTATCCCTACAGTGGGCGCTGTCCGTTTTGCTTGCATGGTTCAGCATCTCTGCAGTGCGCATTCATTAACGCATGGTCCTAGATCGAGTTGATGAGGCTCATGCGTACTTTGTCTATATGTCCAGAACTAACCAAGTATTTACCCATCACATGCGGAGAAGCTGACACCTACAGCTGAGCACATCCAGTGACGGGCCTAGAAAATTTTGAGAACGGGTATTCGAAGTGAAAAAGACGTTGTAAAACGTAAAATATTCACAATAACAAAAATCAGAAGAGATAATGGGTCTGGCGACCGGGCTCAGATGAGTCAGTGCATATAAGAAATTCCCAAATGCTTCTGCTAATTAGAGAAAAAAATTCGAAAAATAATCACACTGTTTTATTGCCATGTAAAATTGTAAATATGCATGTGCACAACCACCCTAAAACAGGTAGATGCATAATTTTTATGGATTATGTTTAATGATATTGTTTTCGCTTGTTGCACGTTATAACTTTTTTTTTGAGGATGCACGTTATAACTTAGAATGATGTTAAACTTGAGAAACTTATGAAGAACAAACTAGAGCGTCAAGGTACGCAACATCCCAAAATTCTATGATCTCAGAGGGGAAAAAAAAGAAGGAAATGAAAGGAGTAAGAACAGGAAAGGTCGGAAGGAAAAATATAAGCAAAAATTAGCATCAAGTAATGATGGCAGCTAGATTTGAACCCAAGACCAGCGGATTTAGGTTTCGTAAATGTGCACCATCCAACTAAGCTATTACTAGTTAAGAGTTTATAGTCAGGTGGTTCATTTTATCGCTGTCTCAGACTAGGTGGTTCTAGAATTTTCTTGCCAAAATTTATGGGTATTCAGCTCAATACCCTTGAATTATGGAGGGTCCGGCACCACTCTACCACGACTTCAGTACGCTCCATCGTTCAAAGTACTTATTTGGCCATTTGCTGATCCGAAGCGGCTATTCGTATTTCCTCATCAACCCCTTTTACGGTGAGCTACAGTATAATAGAACTATAGAAGGTTTAGGGTCTGTTTGGTTGGGTTGTGCCTATTGACAAAGCTGTTATTGGTTGGCTGTTTGGAAAAGCTGATGTGGCTGTGGGAAAGTGAATATATGGCTTTTGGTTAATCTAAATCATTTACAGTATTTTGAAAAATGAGCACTGAAACTTCAGCACATTACAAAAAGCTGGCAGAGGACAGCTTTTTTAAACAGCTAAATTTGTACTGCAAAGTCTACAGCTATCGTTGACAAAAACTGCTGAAAAACTGACCGTTTAATTGGGCTACAGTTTTTTCTAGTGAAAAACTGCTAAAAAATTCAACTAAACATCTCCTTAGATATGGCAAGCCCGGATACAGGTAACAGAGTAACCAAAACCAGTACCCAACCAGACTCACCATCGGACCTGCCGGTCCCGCAGCACCAGTGTCTAATCTCAGCATGGGCCAAGATTTGCAGTGCCATCCCACCTCGACCCCCCTCCTGTCCCGCTATCCCATCGACCCATCCACACACAAGTAGCCAAAAAGCGCGCAATGTACTAGTAGCATGCTAGCATCTGGGCAGTCGAACACAGCGCGAGCCATGTTATTACTCCGTATCATCTCCACTGCACCTGGCCGAAGCGCGCGCCGCGCGCCACGGGCACGCGCGGCCTCACGGCACCGGCGAACAGCGGCGTGGGGGCAGACGGGCAGGCATCGGCGCCTACGTGCCGCCCTGCCGTTCGGGAGCATACGTAGGGATGCCTCCGTGTTCCCGAATTCCGGGACAAACGAATCCTTTGGGAAGGCAGGCATGCCTTGGAGCGCTATACACGTTTGCTCTGACGTTTATGGTTACTCATATAAAAAATGATTGTCGGCTGGCAAGTAACCTTTACAGACGGCCTTTTCTTTTCTTGATAAAACATGCCAGGTGGGAAATATCGATTGAACAGTCGAGTATGTGGTTTTATTTTTTCACAGTGAGCACGCGATCAGTTCAGTTAGGAAGAAGTACTCAATAAGCTGTTATCGCCGAAATATTGCGAGTAGCAAGCACCACGTCCCTAAGAAGGGTGCAAATTTGTACACGTCGATTGCGTTAGAGTGCTTGACGACTTTCATCATTTCATGTATGTCGACGAAGGACAGATAACTCGTGTCTCAAAGACGATCGAAAACATAGATGCATAGCAATAACAACCACAAAAGAGATCATTAGGGAAAAAGTAAGGAAGGAAAGTCGTAGCATATGTTGTTTGCTCAGAAACTTAATCGTAGCCAGTTCCTGGAACATAATGGGAGAAGTCCAAAGCAAGGCATACAGAGACGTGCAACTGTTCTCAGATGGCAACAGATCATCTGGCAGCACTTTTCCATTTCTTGTATGCTCTCCATATGGACCATGGCCGTGGTAAATTCATCGGCATGCATTGATGGGGACACATGTTTATGATGAGGCTTTTCAGCCTTTCCACCCAGTACCACCCTCCCTCTATGCGGCTAGGGCACTAGTCTTTCCACAAGCTACCTTCCTCACTCTGACTGTCTACTCTCACCAATACCGAGAAGTTGTTAGCTGTAAGCAGAGTTAATTAATCAGGAGCCTGGTGCTAATGCTGTGTAGATGTACTTATTTTATCCATTAGCTTTCCTTCCCTTGCAATCCTGGCAACTCTTGTTCACAGGTCATCACCATGCCATGCCAGTGGGCTTGGACTGGATTAAAGTTAGTGTGCACTGCGAATCCTGGTCATGTCCTCATCCACCTTAATTTGTCAAAACTCCGGTACGCATAAAATTATTTATTATACGTGATCCTAGTCTCAGAAGCAAAGAAGGTCCTACTATCTAGCCTGCTATTATGAGGTTTGCTTTGCGACTAGTAATATAGTACTATATTGGCCGTTGAATTGTCTCTGTCATGTGCGTGGTTTGATGCATTGTTAACAAATAGCTAATTAATATTCCTACTCCTAGTTCACATGGCTAAAAATAAATCAGAGAAAGCCATTATTGGTCGCAAGTGCTGACTTTGTTGGTGAGCACAACTCAGCAAGAGTTTTAATTCGGACGCTGTAGAGCTTAATTTGTTAGAAAAGACATGATACAGTGTGATGGTAGTGGGCCGGGTGAGGAAACGTATATCAGCTAGTATGAAGGTTAGTTTGGTTACCACGGTTGCTTAGAACCAAATCCAGAAATATAAAATGCACATAGTTTTTAAGATTTTTTTAATTTATTTAATAATATATGAATTACATGATATAAAATTGATATCGTTAGATTCGCATAAAAAAATACTTTCTGATGGTATCAAATTTCTATCAGATAATTTATATAAAATTAGACTAATTATTGATTAAATTTAAATTTTAAAAAATATAGTACTTTTTACTCGGCGAAAAAAAAGCACGTACGGGACTTGTTGCTCCTCGGTCCTTTTCTAGATCTGTATGCGCCATAAAAAAAAAGCATAAAGATACTTGATTATATAGCGTGGATTAACTTGCTTTGTTGACTTGCAGTAATTCAACTATCGGTGCGTCATTATCCACCGGAAGGAGACAGCACTGGCCGGTCATGGGCTCATCTACTGTATATAAAAGTAGAGTACAATAGAAAAAATAAAAAAACTAGAAATTCTTAAAAAGAAATAAAACATCTGATCGTTAATTTAGTAGACCCTTTTAGCAAACCACAACAGATAGATCTTCATAACTATATCTAAACAGATCACAGCCAATAAATCTTCATAATTGCAGCTAAATAGATCACAGCCGGTATTTTTCGTAACTACACCTAAACAGATCACAACCAATAAATCTTCATAATTGCACCTAAACAGATCACAACCATTAGATCTTTATAATTGCGCCTAAATAGATCACAGCCGTCAGATATTCATAACTGCACATAAACAGTCATAGCCGATAGATCTTCATAACTGCATTTAAACAGATCATGACCGATAGATTTTCATAACTATACGTAAACATATGACAACCGATAGATCTTCATAACTGTACCTAAACAGATCACATCCGATAGGTCATCATAATTGTACCTAAATAGACGGTTCGGTACAACGACTAGCAGGCCAACTCGCGATTTAAACTTTTATTTCCCGTACTGATCTAAAATATCACGTGCACAGGTAAAAAATGATAATTAATAACGTTTCCTGCGTAATTAGTATTGATCTAATATCACACGTACAGGTAAAACAATAAATATAGTTAAACAGATTACATCCGATATATCATCATAACTGTCCGTAAATAGACGGCTAAGTGCAACGACTAGCAGACCAGCTCACGATTTGAACTTATATTTTCCGTACTGATCTAATATCACGCATATAGATAAAAAGAATAAAGATAATTAGAAACGTTTCTCGCGTAATTACGCGGGAGACCGTGCTAGTGGCGTTAAAAACGACAGGGCATGTACAAACGGACAATCCATCGTATGCTTCCATTACGGAAAAGCAACTTCATTTTTAGCCGACCCTGTCTTCATCGCATCATTTTCCGCCAAGCTGGCCGATGCACAACACAAAACGGATCCTCCTTATTTTGTTCGGATTTGGTATTTTGTTTACCAGTTTATCTTGGCCATACATGACTACTTGAGCACTCAGTACGTACGAGACATGGACACCGGGACACAGACATGGACATCCATATTTGTGTGTAGATGAACGCAGATAGTATGTGCCATCTCGCAAAAACAGGGATGCCTCCTGTACGTGCCTATACTTTGGAATAATCCGTGATGATTAAATGGGCATCTTAACTGGAGGTACGTACTACTACTTAGGAGCATGAGCATCCAACAAAACACAGGTGCTAACTAGACTAGGAGCGCCGACAGGAGTGGGGAGTAGCCGGGGTGACCCGGCTGCAGGACGAGGACGGTGGTCCTCCTCCTGCCCGTCCGTCCGCTGCGGCTTTTTGGCGCGCTGAACGCCACCCAAGCACATGCTGCTATGCTACGCATAACCGGGTGGTTTGTGCTTGCGCGTTGCTTAATCATGCTGTTGCGCGCGACCGGCGCTTACGCCCCCAACCTACCCACACCGACCCCGCGCGCGCGCGATCAGGGAGCAGAGGAGGCACCAGATGCGTACGTGCCGCCGTGGTCCATGGGACCTTATTAGCGGTGCACGGACTATGGACGCCTCGCGGGCATGGACCGTGCCGGCCGGAGACGGGTTTTTGTGTGTTTTTCGCTGGAGGGGCTTACACGGTTACGCCATATGTGTACATGGAACGGCATAGGATGCTGCCCGGGGTTTAGTGGCAGCTTTGATGAATTGCTGTGCGTGATGGTCCTGACACTCCGCATGTGGTACTGCCCTGCTAGGGTGTATGCGTTCTTTTTTACGTTCCTGGGTTCAGCGTCTTGCCCCTTTTCTTTCCGATCAGCAAGTGTAGTTAAGCTACGTATCGCAGGTCGATCTACTCATCTGCTGTTACTAGAGCCCAGATCAAAAGGGTTTCTAAGGATGTCAGCAGTAAAATTCACAGCTTAATTATGGAGGAGGAGACTTCAGTGACATCCTCAGATTGTCTACTGGACAAAGATAGTACTACTAGAAAATGACAGTCTGTGTGTGCAAGTCAATGGTATGAATTCTAGCAGGAACACACCGTACCACCTTCCTGCTGGAAACAGGGCCGTAAACCGAAGCGAACGAACGGCGCAGCCGATTCCTCTGGCTCTTCCTTTCCGCTTCAGATGCGTGCCACCACCACCTTCGACTCCCCAAACACGCCCCCAAATGAGCCGCCCTGCTTCTACTCGGACGAGTCCACTTCCCCGAAACGGCATGACAACCGCATGAGCGCGGTTACCTTTGCTTCGTGGCGCGGCGGGACACACCCGCTGACACCTGGGCCCCGCGTTCGCCAAATTTTGAGAGGCGCCCAGAAAAGGCCAAGGACGAGTGTAGTACCAGCCAGACAGTAAACAGTAACCGGTGGTGGTAACAAAACCAGCAATAACGACGCACACGCTGGTAGAAAGTGCTGGGGAGGAGGCATCACCGCAATAACAACGACGACGGCAGCAGCACCAACCACCACCAAGGCAGACGAGCGGGGAAGAGGGCAGGAACCTGTCGCGATTCGGCCGACGACCACGCGCGGGCTTCGTGGTGGATCTGACGCCACTAGCGGACCGCTCCTCCTCATCGCGTCGTGTGCGTCCCCTTCGTTGTCCTCTTCCCCAGCGGCCGAGCGAGCGAGCGAGCGATTACTCGCGTGCCGTCTCGATTTTTCTTGGCGGTCAATGCGTGCGGGGAGATGAGCGGCGGCGAGGGGGAGGAGGAGGTGTTCTACGATTCGCGGGACCGCGTCCTCTCCTCCTCCTGCTCCTCCACCTCCGCATCGGACGATGATGACCACCCGCAGCGCCGCCGACGGGACGGGTACCCGGCGGCGGCGCTCGACGTGTGGACGTCCGAGCCGGCGCCCGTGCAGGAGCGGCGCAGGATGCTTCTCCAGATAATGGGGCTCACCGGGGACCCCTCCCTCGCGCGTCTCGAAATGGGTCGATCGGTCTCCTACGATGGGCCCATCCGGCCGGCGGCGGTCTCGCCTATGTCCCGATCCAGATCGGACGGCGCCGTGCCGGCCTCGGCCACCAAGCCACCGCTCGGGGGCCCGTCGCGCCGGACGTCGTCCGGCTCGTCCGAGGCCACGCCGGAGGGCGATGAGGCGGACCCCAGGTGCCTAATCCGAAACCTCGACGACGGCAGCGAGTTCGTGGTGAAGGAAGAGTTCGAGCTTCACGAGGTCGGCACGGGGCGGCAGCTCACCATGGAGCAGTTCGACCTCTGCGTCGGGCGCTCCCCCATTGTCCAGGAGCTCATGCGCCGCCAGAACGTTGCAAACTCCGCTTCAAACAACGGCGCCTCCACTCCCATCCAGAGGTCCAGCTCCGATTCCAGCAACGGCGCAACACGCCACAGGCGTCGCAGTAGCTGGCTCCGGAGTATCCGCAACGTCGCTGGCTCCATGGTGGCCGCCTCCCGTGACCGCCGAAGCAGCGACGAGAAGGACACGTCATCAGAGAAGGGCGGACGCCGGTCCAGCTCAGCGACAGATGACAGCCAGGATAGTGCCGGCGCCGTGCACCATGGCCCGGAGCGCGTTAAGGTGCGGCAGTATGGGAAGTCATACAAGGAGCTCAGTGGCCTGTTCATGAACCAGGAGATACATGCGCACAATGGGTCTATCTGGAGTATCAAGTTTAGCCCTGATGAGCGCTACCTTGCAAGTGCTGGGGAGGACTGTGTGATCCATGTCTGGGAAGTGTCGGAGTTTGCGAGGAGACAAGATGAGAATGGGGTGTGCAATCCATTTGTTGCCGTTATGTGCAATGGTTCGCCGGAGCCGACATTGGCGTTGGCCACTGTGGATGGGAGCCCTTGGGATAAGAAACGTCGGGCAAGGGTCTCGCATGGTCGGAAATCCATGAGCTCCGATCGGTTGATGGTGCCAGAGCATGTTTTTGCACTGTCAGAAAAACCGATCAAAACCTTTGAGGGGCATTTGCAGGATGTGCTTGATCTCTGCTGGTCCAAGTCTCAGGTACACCAATGTTGCTGTTCGTTCTAAAGTCTTGAATTATTGTTTGTTGAGTGAAATGGTGAAACATTGAATTTAATCCCGCAACCCAATTTCTGCTTAAAATTTAGAAGCATTTCAGTATGCCAGGATGAAAGACTCTATTGTTGCTTAGCCCTCAATAATTTCATTTTTACTCTTAGCACATTGAAGGTAAAATTTGGGAAGTACTACATTGTTTGAGCAAACCTTCTTTATCATAATTGAGAGGCCAAACATGTCAGGTCAAAACACCTTGGCACATCAATGTTTGATATAGCTCAATGTATTCACAGCGTAGCTGACTGTAAATGATGAACTGACAGGTAGCAAATTAAATTGTAGTGATTTTGAAACACAGGCCACATTGTACGCAAATAGGTGTTCTAGGGCTCTGGGCAATTGTTTCTTTGAAATCTGTTCTTCAGAGGAAGATGATAATAATGCATAAAAGCGATTGAGCCTGCTATCCATCCACCTTAAAGAAGGCATGTTTTCTCCAGGCTTGCAGTTTTTGCGATTTTGTGGTCATTTCTTGTATTTTGATACATCTAGTGGCAATGCATCAAATATAAAGCTCGTGCCCAAATTGTACATAAGCATTACAAGGTGCAGTGCTTCAATAGAATTTTTTATACTCTGAAATGTTTGTAAATCCACTTTCCTTTTTCTTATTTAGAATGTAATTAGATATCACATGGGGTATTATAATCAGAACAGTGTTAACTTCTGGTGTTATCTCGTATCACCTTATCATAACACAAGCTCATAAATTTGACTACATGATGGGATGAGAAGGTTCATTTGCTTTTCAGTTTTTCCAGAGGGATTAAATCCTAGAAATGCTATATGACAATATCAATTAGATACACAGAATGCTGTAGTGGATCTTCAGAAATGTGCCTAAAATGGCGATGTTGGAAGTTTGTTGGATTAAGTCCTGCTGCATCAATAGTGTAAAACGTAATATCAAATTTTGCAAAATTTAGTTATGTGCTGTACTAGCAGCGAAGTTTGAGCCTTCTTTTGGGACTACATTACTACTGATTTCATCCCTTTGGGGCGAAGCTGGATCTAGATTTTAATAAAGGTCAAATGCATTCTAGTCTGGTGATTTTGGTTGAGTTGACAAGGTTACATCGAGACCATCTTTCATAAGATATTTTGCCCTCTTCTCACGATTACCATTTGCATCACATTCACTAAAAAGATGGCAAGTAGCTTGGGTCTTTTGCTTTATTTATATGAAAGAGTAAGGAATCATAGCCATAGGATTAGGATGTCCCAAGTTTTGATAGTAAAATAAATTATCTATTTTATCCCTTATCTGTCCAAAGTTCTTGCTATGTAATAGGCTAATTGCTATATTAGGACTTAGCGTAGCTTGGAGTGTCAGGAAATCTCTCTGGCATGTTGCGTAACATACATGTTATTTCTAATGGAGTCTGAATTAGCTGCAGATCAGTCATTCTGTTGTCTTATGGTCTCGAAACCAGGACCTGTACCACCAAGTCTTCATTCCTTAGACCTTACACAAAAATTGTTGGATCCTTGTCGTGAGCAGCTATAAATATGTAATTGGCAGTTTAATACCAATATGTATGTGGACGTCTAGTTACATATCCCAACTTCACATGTTGCAACAATGACTCCAGCAATGCGTCACCCAAACTATGATTGCTACTACTATGTGAATTTTGTAGCAGTATTTCTTATGGTTCGTTGTCATTACAAAATTTCCTGTCTTTACTTCTTTTTTTCATATGCTGTGCAGTACTTACTTTCATCTTCGATGGATAAAACAGTAAAGTTATGGCACATGTCAAGCGTTTCATGTTTGAAAACGTTCTCACACAGTGACTATGGTAAGATTTAGATTGCATTAGCAGTTTAGCTCATTTTCTCTCTCTCCTTTCACATGCAATGCCTCTCATTCTGCCAGCATTATCCTCAATTTTCCTTTATTTCTTTGTTTTTCAGTGACATGCATCCAGTTCAACCCTGTTGATGATAGATATTTCATTAGTGGTTCCCTGGATGAAAAGGTTCGCATGTGGAGCATTCCTAAACGTGAAATTGTTGACTGGCATGATCTGCATGAAATGGTCACCGCTGCTTGCTATGCCCCTGATGGACAGGTTTTTATACTTATACTGATGCCTTTGACCCAGAAGGTTTTCCGTTTGTTAAGTTCTAACACCATGTTTCATATTTTCTGAAGAGTGCGTTAATTGGTTCGCACAAGGGCAGTTGTCATGTTTATGACACATCAGGTATCTCTCTCATGATCATCACATGTTCAAGTTGGTTTTTTCCTTACTTTTGCTTCAGAATTGACCTGTCTTTTGAACTCCTGACCAGAGAACAAGCTTCTCCAAAAGAAACAAATTGACCTGCAAAATAAGAAAAAGAAGTCCAGCCAGAAGAAAATCACTGGATTTCAGGTACTTACTTTAAACAACTTTCGAATATGATACAAGGCACATACAGATGATAACATTCCTGTCTTACTGAATCATAGTTACTTACAGTTTCTCCCAGGGAGTTCTTCGAAGGTGCTTATCACATCTGCAGATTCACGAATCCGAGTTGTTGATGGTTTTGAACAAGTTCACAAGTTCAAAGGTATCAAGTTTTGATCCTTGGAACTTAGTCATATCTCATATCATATTGCTTTTGTTTGAAGGTTTTAGTTAGTAATAACCTTTATGAGACACTTTTACTCCCTGCTTCGAAGTCCTACTAGTAGTTCTTGTTCTTCACCTGTTACCAATCTTTTTTTGCTGTATAGAGTTCTGCTTAGAATAGGCCTGCTGTTGTCAGTCATGGTGTGATAATGCATTCCCTGCTCATTGATTGAATGTGGCTAGTGAAGACCAACTTCTGCTGTCATGTTCTTCCTTTCTACAAAGTGCCAAAACTTGTCAGAATCCACTTTGTTGAGGTGATAGGTTGTAGTGTTCACTTAACATGTTAAAATAGTTATCTCTGTCGAGTCTGATTTCCATATATTTCCCCCCTTCATACCATCATTCTCAATTGCTGGTTATTTGCGATACAATGGCTTCTGATCCCCTGTCCTTTCCAGGTTTCCGAAACACCAGCAGCCAAATCTCAGCTTGCTTAGCTGCGGAAGGGAGGTACGTGATCTCGGCAAGTGAGGATTCCCATGTGTACATATGGAGAAGTGACGATAACTCTGAACAAAGAAGCAGCAAGGGCATTGCTCCTGTCACAAATTCGTACGAACACTTCTACTGCCAGGATGTGACAGTGGCTGTTGCTTTGCCGTCTACCGGATCAGCAATGACGTCCAGAACCAACTCCAGGAAGCACGAGGAACTGGATTGTGTATCCGAGTATCCTCCGCTGCACATTGAACCTGACAAACCGCGAAATTCCTCTGATTTCCAGCACCAGAGCGGCAATGACCTAAGCGCCGGTTCAAATCATAGTGGTGACAGAGCATCTGCAACTTGGCCCGAGGAGCTGATGACGCCAACGAAACAGAGCCCTCGATCCAGTACCAGTCTACCCAACGGTTCTGGGCAAGCTCCAAGCCGGTCGGCGTGGGGCTTGGTGATCGTCACTGCAGGCCGTGAAGGTCAGATCAGAATATTTCAGAATTTTGGGTTTCCCGTCAGAGTATAGTAGCCCTACAGCAGGGTTAATTTTTGTGTATAGATAGGTGGAGATGTGGGTGATTTGCTTAGCGGTTTGGGTCCCTAGGTGCGTGCGCATGCTCCGGGACTTCGACTAACTGCGACCTGGCACTCGAGGTATCACGGATTCGTTTGCCCGAAATTGTACATGAGAGTGGAGCCCGAGAAAGCGCGACGGGCGCTCGCTGGTTGGAGCGAGATATCTCGCCAACCATTTTTCCACTCGAGTCCGCTTTAGCTCTCCTCTTTTTCCCCTCTTGTTTTCCCCTTTTATTACATGTTCTTGTAAGACGAAATCTCAGTGGTACACATATAGAAAAGCAAAAAAGAGTTGTGAATTGAATTCGTTATACTACTGGCTTCGCATGCTTGCAATGTTAATACTACGTGCATACAGAAACTTTTTGGCCTTGACAATAGGCCATAGCCAAGGCTGGCAGTTGCATTTCTGATGTATATATCTTGTCATTCTCAGCATTTACTTATCCTGGCTATGATTGGACATTTGCTACTATTTCCATTGTGTTGTGCGTTGTATACTTCTTGTGGTTGCAACAAAACGCTGTCCCATGTTCGTGGAGTCCAATTGGATATAGCTGGATAGGGCCAAATCTTCGACATCGCTCGCGGTGAGAGTGCGGCCACGGTAGTAGAAAGTATCCTCGTGGGCTAGCTACAGGAGATCTCTAGCTCAGATACTGGGATCTGATCCTGACGTGCACCGGGGGCGATGACGCGAGAACGCATGATCGTCACACAACAAGGACACCGGTGACTTGCAGTTGCAGTTCGACTGGTGCCTATTCAGGATAAGAGGGTACGAATGAGCCGCTCGATAGTGGCGCATGACCAAATGGACGGGGAACGTAGTTACTAATATTGACGTCGAACTAATCAGGTCACTCATGCACTATCTCCGTTGAACCCTCTGGTTTCTGCTTTGTTATTTTCAACATGAGATTTTCTCCGGTCCTTGGGAAGGTACCAAGAGGTACTGGTACCTCCTAATCACTAGAAGGTACCAGATCAAGATCCACCTTTGAATTAGAAGGGGTATGATCGGTACGTTGAGACGGCGTAGGAGCACTGGCGCCACCTCGCCGGCGCTGCTGCCTGCCCCCGCATGCCTTGTGGCCCAGCTCCCTGGCGCCTTATTCCTATTCGTCCTTGTCGCCCTGCTGGTGCCCTGCTAGCCATTTTGTGTAGCGACAGAATGGCAGTGTCCCTTGGAACAGCTCCTCCTCCTATTCGTTCTCGTCATCGGGTCTGCCGGCGAGCTCATTCCACCCGTGCCTCCACGACAGCGACGCCCGGACGGGCACCTGGATGGGAGCTGGCTTGTGGTACAACACCGCGGATGGCTGCTCGGACCTGGCCCGGGGATTGCTGGGATGGCGCGTGTGGCAGATCACTGAGGCCATAGGGAAGGCCGGCGTCGAGGGGCGCCGCCGCGGGCACAGCTGCTGCGATGGTTGCCTCACGGCGGAGCAGCGTCCCAGCGGTGACCGCTGTGGCTTTCGTGCAGGTCGGTGACGAGGCCGAGGTGGCTGTGCGGGATGCAGCCCGGGTCTTGGAGGCGTCGGGTGATGTGTTGAAGGAAGGGGTCGGGAAGAGGAGGTCGCCCACTGGGAGCTCATCGCCGGCAGAGGGGGATGTGAGGAGAAAAAGGAAAGGGGACGGGTGAGAGAAGAGGCCGGACGGACACAGAGGTGAGAGAACAAGATAAGAGTGGTGATATTACTGTTCTATCCTTATCACTTGGTACCTCTACTTTTCCACATGCGCTGGATGAAGTAGTATCATGAAGTACCAATTGATTATAGCCATTAGATCATCATAAAATGAATGGCTGAGGTACTTTTCAAGGACAGTAGAAACTCTCTTTCAACATTATGCAACGCTGACGCCTCCGCATCTTTAGGACCACAAGCGAGTGTGTCGGCGACGTACCAGCTCACCAGTCCAGGGCCCACGGTTTAGTGCGAGTCCAAATATCAGGTACACCAAATACAATAGTTGCTTACTTTTTTTGAACTCACAGTTGATTTTTTGGGTCATTGGATCTCAACCCAATGGCCAGCCCTAAACCTACTTTTTTTTTCCTTTCGACACCACCTCTTCAATTCAACCTTGCCTCTACCGATGTTGCGGCCTCCGGCTCATCATGTCTGGCGGTTGTCGTTGTCGGTTCTCTAAATTCCTACCTCCAGTGAACCCCCCTTCCACCCTAACCTCTAGCTTTGGCGAGGCCTTCTCTCTCGGCTTCGCCGCCATCGCTGCTCCCTCGTTGCTGGGGGGTCCATCTCATAACCCTAACTACTCTAGCGAGCTCGTGAAGTTGAAAAAGACAATCGACTATAATGAATGGAAAAAGCAATCGACTGATGAATAGCACGCTAAATATTGGGTGAGATGGGGTCATTCGAGGAGATCAAATGGTTTGATAAACACCTTTATCAGAAAACAAACAAAGCAATAAAGAGGAGATAGATCAACTGAAAGAAAGAGAAAGGCATGTAGCTCAAAATCCTCATGGGACTCCTCACTCAAAGAATCAAGTGTCTATCTCCATTAGCGAGTCCATTTTGAGCCTGTCCATATCAAATTTCTGGATCATTGCCAAGCTATATCTTATATGATCTTTATAATTGGTGGAAGAATGCTTCAGCTTCCTGAGACGTTACTTTCCATCTGTAGGAGTTTACGGGGATGTCTAAGTCGAAAAGTGTAAAAGGAGCACATGTGTACCAATTGTCACATGGTCATATATCATATATGTATATAATCTTACTATTATAAAAAGACCAAGTTGGTGATAGTGTACTGTTCACCTCTCATGCCTTTCTCTTTTCATATCTTAAACAATCCCTAGGAGACAGTAAACGAACTAACTTAAAATACAAAATAGATTAACTACCTCTCTAAGAAACGCCTAACATAAATGAGCACAATGTCGATCACAAAGAACCTCGACAAAGCATGGCTGTGAAATTGAGGACAAAGTTTAGCTGAGCATGATGGTGTTGACATGACTTCAGTCTAAGCGGAGCTCGACTGAGTGCCGCTATGTAGCCGAGAGCAAGGACCAGGTTGAGCACCGTGACAACGGTTCGACATGTTGTGGTAATACGATTTTACTGTAGCAATCACGTGTATTTGACTAGTTTCACTTTGATTGTATTTATCTTGACCGTTTTCTTTCTTTAGGAGAAAAAATTATTTGAAGAAAACAAAATTCGATTGGATGCTAAACAATAGGACCTCTACTCTCTCATGCCCCTACAACCACATATCCTTGCAACAACGACGAGACCTTTTATCTTCTTCCTATCAAACTCTAGCATGTGGTGGCGCTGCCACTGGATTATGGGTTCACTGGAGCACACCCCTTCTAACGATGCAAAGGAAGACAAACGAGTTCAAGTAACACCCCAATGCCCTAATGCAAAGGGATGCTGGAAGGTGGCAGCCCAACGGTGCGCAGCGGTGGAGGGTGACACGGTGGTGACCCGACGCTAGGAGTGTTGTTTGGGAGAGGGGGTGGAGCGGCAAGGAAGGTGGATAGAAGATAGCTCGAGCACGGGTGGTGAAGTTGAGGACAGCAGTGGAGAGGTGCAGAGGCGGAGAAGAGGAAGACTAAGTGTCTTCAAATTATGAATGTTAGTACTCCCTTCGTGTTATTATAAGTGCCTTTGGCTTTGTGAGTCGGTGTCTCAAAATATATAGCCATTAAAGAAACTAAAAGATATAGTTATTGTAACTTGTGTCTGAGTTCTTTGAAAATTGTTTTTCTGGTTAACTTTTTGTTAGATTTAATGATTCCTAGGCAACGGTGGACGACGGACAAATTATAGGAAAATGGAGTGAGCAGTGACTTGAGAACGTATGTTGGAGGAGACGTAAATAGTACAAAAGAAAAAAGATAAAAAAATCGCCCGAAGCGTATTCCAACTACAAATTACGCCAATGCAAAATGAAGAGCAGAAGAAAAAAAAACAGACAATACTTCTATAAGAAAAGGATTTGACAAACAAATCGTATCGTGTTTTAAAAAAAGCAAAAACAAATACTATATCGTCCAACTTCCCCCCTATTTAAATAATTCCGTTTAATTTAAGAGAGTGTCTATTTCTAAGTCGACTTAGAAATAGTTGATCCAATGGTTAATTGAGTAGTTGCACATTTTAGAAATCATATGTAATTTCAAGTCTAGAAATATGCAACTGAGCATAACCGAGCAGTTGCATATTTTTTATACTTAAATTGTATATACAACTTAGGTATAAAAAATGTGTAACTGGATCGACTGAGAAATTTTTAGAAATAGCAATTCCGTTTAAATAAACGTTCCCTTGGTCCTCTTCTCCCATCAGCCCGATCAAACGCCTATGGTTTCCCCGAGCCGCCCGCCCAGCCATCTCTGTCTCCCCCTTCCCCCTTCTACCCCTTCCCGAGCTCAACCGCCGCCTCCATTCCCGCGGCCTCGCACGAACTCCCCAAACCCGCCCGCAACCCACATCCGGGGCGCCAAACCCCGCCGGAATCGGCGAAGAACTCGAACGCGATCTGAAGCAAGCACCATAAGATCGCACGCACGCGAGCACATCCACTCTTCCTCTGTCCTCCTCTAATTTCTGCTGGTTTGGAACACATGATAAGAACAGATCGACCAGTGTACAGATCTATCAGACCAGTGTGCGTGTGTGGACGTGTGGAACAAACGCTGACCTAAGGATTGGATCATTGGATCAGTTCGGATTCGATCCGTGTGATCTGTTTTGTTGGTGCCTAGGACATGATCAAATCGGTAGTATATTTCAGGCACATCTCCATTTGGGAGGTGGAAGTGTGGCCCAAGGGGGACGCGGACTTGGCAGGGGCGGCGTGGGTGCGGGAGATCCGGGTGGACCGCCTGACCCCGCCCAGCGAGCGGTGCCCGCCACTCGCCGTGCTTCACGCCGTCGGCTCCAGCGCCCGTTGCCTCGTGATGGAGTCGAGATCGACAATCATAGCGGACGAGCCCCCGCCGCCGCTCGTCGCCGTGCACACCGCTTGCTTCAGAGACAACAATGTACATGAATCATTCCTGACAATCAGAAGACACAGAACAATTTGAATAAATGAACGAAGTGAACCTTTTTAACTTTCGACATGGACCAGTTCACCCGGATAAGGAATATTAATTAGCACATGAAGTACCTGGTGAAAAACTTTTCCTGAAACATTTACTGCACTAATGTGTATTATGATTCAGCATGAACAATTTTAATCTCTGGACAAGGATTTTTGACAACGATGTGGACTTGACTAATAATACATACTGGAACTTATGCGAGAATTCACTTTTCTGCATGATGTTTTGTGGACTGTGGACCTGGCTTTTACTTAATAGAACCAATATAAGTATAGAACCTGGCTTAACGTTGCTGAATGAATAAGGTTTCACGAACAGTGTTTCATATTTCAGAAACAGAGCAATCAGATGTTTCGATTCTTGAATACGGAACATTGGTTGTTGAGACATACTAGAGATGATGAAGGATTTTCTTTTCTTCAACAATTATGGATTTTGGACCTACATTGCTTGTTCTCAGCAGTTCATCACCGCAATTGAACGTGCTCTGAGCGGCTGAACTCCACCTGCTGACGGAGATATTGAGGAACAAGTGAAGTGTTGCTTAACTACTTTTGAGTTTGAACACATTAATGTGCATGGCATTCATCTGCTAGCAAGTTAATGTGCTGCTTGATTCCACTAGGACAAACTATTTAAAGAGCACAACTATATTAAGTCATGATTTGTCCTTGTAGTTCTCCGTATGGTAAATCTTATTAGTAGTAACTAGTAACTATTACCATGACATTACTGTGAATATTCCTGGGTTCTATAGCCTGATTTCAGATTTTGATATAGGTAATTTCAGCCAATACATGCCACAAAATTTTGGAACGAAATATCCTGCCCGTTGCTTTTTCTTTCTACCTTTTTTCATACCACTATGTGGACATTACTCTGATGTAAAACATGTGCTAGATGCCTTGGGAATTTCCCTACGTTGTACTTGGGTGCATTTTGCACCTATCTTATTACACTTTCTTTCCTAATGAAACATTTGTCCTGTTTGTTTTATCTCATTTCGATTAATTCTTTGTGCTTGCAGACAGCATTGTTTCCGTTTGGAGCAGAAGAGATCCATTTAGTGGCAATGAAGTCCAATAGAAGCTTCATAAATCATGCATGTTTTTGGGGCTATAATGTACCATTAGGCTTGTGTAATTCTTGCTTGAGCATGTTGAATCTTCGGTGCCTTGGTATTGTGTTTGACCTTGATGACACACTAATTGTTGCCAATACCACACGGTCTTTTGAAGACAGAATTGATGCAATTCAGAGAAAAGTGAGTAATGAGACTGATCCGCAGCGTATTAGTGGGCATGTAGGCAGAGATCAAGAGGTACCAAGATGACAGGCCTATCCTAAGCAGTATATAGAAAGTGATCAAGTTAGCGATGGTGGGAAAGTGTATAAAGTACAATCTGAGGTTGTCCCGTCTTTAGCGGATAATCATCAACCTATGATACGTCTGTTATAAGATTACAACAGAAAAGTATTATATTGACACGTATAAATCCATTGGTATGTAATTCATGACTTTGTTCTGGAAGCATGTAATAGCAAAATGCCTGTTGTATCTGCGTTTCTATTAACAGTCATTTTATACATGCTATAAACATACCACCATAATTCAGATTATTTTGCCTGATGTGTTCGATTGAAATTTACCACCATAACTCAATGCAATCTATCTCTTGTCATTCTCAAATGACCTGATTTTTTTTGTAAAAATGGCGGCCTGTTTGGTTACTGTGTACTACCAGTTTTTCATGCATTACACAGTTTATTGCAGCGCTTGAATCAAATTAAATAATGTCTTAGCCATAGTATTCACGAGAAGTTGCATGCATTATATGTTTCTTGTGTGTAGCTGATCTTTGTTTTGTTAATACTTGGCACTTGCTTCTCTTGGGTTTTAATTCAATCATGTTTTTTTGTTGCTAGACTGCAGTTTATTTTTCACTCCCTTCTCTGTTAGATAAGAGATGCCAGTGTTCTTGTACGGTTAAGGCCTGCATGGGAGGATCTTCGGAGCTACTTAATTCCAAGAGGTCGCAAAGGTTTTGAGGTGTATGTGTGCACGATGGCTGAAGGGACTATGCTTTGGAAATGTGGAGGTTGCTTGATCCTGATTCTAAACTGATAAACTCTGTTCAACTTCCTGACAGGCTTGTCTGTGTCAAATCGGTATATGTTAATCCTACTTCCAGTTAAGACAACTACAAAATGAGCATAGTCTTTTTTACATACTCTTTTAATAAGTTTGTCTATGCTGTAACCTCCTTACTATGAATTTCCATCTGCGTGCATACAATCTTGGGAATTTCCATCCTTTTGAGGTTAATGCTGAGTTTACTCATCTAGGATCAAGAAAGTCTTTGCTAAATGTATTCCATGGTGGATCTTGCCACCTTGGAATGGCCCTAGTGATTGATGATCATTTGAAAGTTTGGGATGAGAAGGATCAGTGTAGAGTTCACGTTGTTCCTGCCTTCTCTCCATATTACGCTCCACAGGCAGAGGTGATGTGCTGCTGAAACCTGATAACTTCATGTGCTTATCATGCTACTATCTCTTCTTTTCTGTTCTCTTACTATTTTGAAGAAAAGCAGAGACTAGTTTTGTCACGTTTATGAGATCTCAACGATAAAGCTAGTAAAAGTCGATCAGTAGTTTCGGATCCTTGGATAGTGCATTACCAAAGCATTGACTTGCTTATTTATATAGTACAATAAACGCACTGGGCTAATCAGAAATGATTTATTATAACGTATCATCCATTTAAACCGGATAGGAAGTTGTGATCAGTAATTTTCATGATCCAAGTTGTGATCAGTAACATGTGCTCGTCCTCATTGAGCCATCACTAAATAAAATAAAGCAAGTTACATCCAAATTAAGTGCACAAGTGGATGGATCTTTCTCATATATGGGAGTAAACATATGAGCACACACATCTGTAGACTTAAGAGACTAGTGACAGCAATAACATAAAATCAGGGAGGCAGTGAGGATCAGAAACAAATCATGAAACTAGCAAGTGCACTTAACTTTAACCTATCAGCAGCTGCTCATGCGGATGACGCTCCCTCCCTTCCCCTGTTACAAAGACCGCGAAGAAAATTAACTACTTTGCTCCAAGAAGCAGCCATTGCACGTACATGCGCATGGTGGCAAGGAGCCAACAACGCCATGGCCACTCCTCCTGCTGCTGCGACCCCCACTTCTTCCCTCTTCTTCCGTCCCACGATGGCACCGGCCTCTCGGAAGCCATTGTCGTTGCTCCTCCTTTCCCTCTCCCTCCCCGTCCTCCTACTCCTCTGCCTCATCTTCCTCCTCTCGCACACCACCTTTAGCTTCCTCCTCTGCCCTCTCCTCCCGCAGTCACCTTCGAGAGCAAATGCTACGACGACCAGCACTGCTGCTGCTACTAACCTCGACGTCTCCATGGAGAAGGCCCTGCGAGTCTTCCATGTCTCGTCGCCGCGGCGGCTGCCGCCGTCACCTCCTCCTCCTCCGGTTAAGACGAACAACAAGAAGGCATCAACGAAGAGAAACAAGACCCTCCTCAAGCTGCTGCTAAGGCAGACTCCCCGGACGCGCCGGTTCGCGGCACGCTCGGCGGACCTCTTCGCGTCGCCGCGGCCGTGCGAGCACCGCTTCTTCATGACATGGATCTCCCCGCTGGAGCAGTTCGGCCGCCGCGAGCGCCTCGTCGTGGAGAGCCTCTTCAGGTGGCACCGCGACGCCTGCCTTCTCATCGCCTCCGACACCATGGACTCCGCGCGCGGCAGCGAAAGGCTCAGGCCATTCCTCGAACGCGGCTTCCGCGTTGCTGCCGCATCGCCGGACTTGACGTACCTGCTGAGCGGCACGCCCGCCGCGGCGTGGCTCGGCACGGTGCAGCGCGGGGACGTCAGCCCCGGAAGCGTGCCCCTCGGGCAGAACCTCTCCAACCTCCTCCGCCTCGCGCTGCTGTACAAGTACGGCGGCGTCTACCTCGACGCCGACGTCGTCGTGCTCAGGTCCTTCTCCGACCTCCGCAACGCCATCGGTGCGCAGGCCGTGGACGCGGCCACCGGCGACTGGATGCGGCTGAACAACGCCGTGATGGTGTTCGATCAGGGCCACCCACTGCTGCGCGAGTTCATCGCCGAGTTCGCCGCCACGTTCGACGGCAGCAAGTGGGGACATAACGGGCCGTACTTGGTGTCGAGGGTGGCAGCGAGGCTCCGGCGCCGGATGCCAGAGCTCGACGTTAAGGTGCTGCCGCCGCGGGTGTTCTACCCCGTGGACTGGAACAAGATCGGCGGGCTGTTTCTTGCACCCAAGGACAGGAGGGGCGAGAGGTGGGTGAAGGCCAAGGTAGATAACATAAAAAGTGAAAGTTTTGGTATCCATCTATGGAACAGGGAAAGCAGGAGCCTAGAAGTGGAAGAGGGGAGTGTCATTGGAAGGTTAATTTCAGACAGCTGCTTGTTCTGCAATTCCTCCATATGTTTGTAAAGCAAGAGTAGTTACAGGAGAGTCTGTAACTGCATCCAGAGAGAGAGGAGACATTGGTGTGCGTGGGATGGCAAAGTGTACATCTTACTTACAAGCATTCCGGCAAGCAATAATAATACAGTGGTTTTGCACTTGAAAGTTTTGTCACTATACCAAAAGAGTGTATTTAACTTACAAAAATGTGTATTTGAAATTGAAACTATCCGAATCAACAGAATTTACTGTGTATGATACTTAGATATCTCTTCTTATGCGTAGCAGCTTCTAAATGTGATATGATATTGTGAGATGTGCGTGAGCATGCAGGATATCCAGATGGATAGATGGGTTTCATAGAGAGAACCGAAATAATGGCACTGAAACAAACATGACAACAGAAAAAATATAACCAGATTCTTTAAGCACATCCGCAAAACAGTACAAGGGATATCACTTCCTCACACTTGTTCTTGCACTAAAATCAAGTTGTAGAAAGGAATTCTTCGACAACTATATTCTTTTTGTAGGTGGAAGATACCACCAGATACAACATCATTCGTGTCCTTCTCCCAGGTAATATTTGAGATACGGTTGTATTATGGAGACCTTTACACTAAAACCACAAACAATCATCTACGTTGCACCTATGCCCACTAAAGTCCTTTTGAACTCTCAAGATCAGCAGTAGTTAAAGGCAGCTTGATCATTTTTTAACCTGATGTTCGGAACCCGTTGCTGATGGAAGCAGGATGAGGCTGGTTCAGCATTGAAACATGGAATGATATGAAGTTCATTGTTACTGGTTATATCAACCTAAGACAGACTTCTTGTCACCCTTTATTAGATACTGTGTATCCTCAAGCTCGACCTCACCTCCTCTCCATTCTTCCCCACCTTCAAACATCATTTCAATCTGCTCCAGAGTTTTCCCTTTAGTTTCTGGCACGCAAAAGTACACAAACACCACAGAGATAGTCGAGATTGCTGCGAAGACGAAGAACATTCCCGCCACAGATATAACACGGGCCATTGATAGGAATGACATGGAAACCAAACCACTGCTCACTCTACCACCTACTTGACCAAGCGCTGATGCCTGAGCTCGTAATCTTATAGGAAATATCTCTGAAGACAAGACCCAACATATTGGTCCCATGCCGATTGAAAAGAATGCAACATTCCCACAGACTGCAAAAATTGCTAGGTCAATCCCAACACTTGGAGAAATAAGCCCCATGGCATGCTTTCGCAACGTAAGTGCAATCCCCAAGACAAATAAGGAGACAGTCATGCCTATGGTGCTGACATAAAGAAGCGGCTTGCGTCCAACTTTATCAATGAGGAATATTGCAACCAATATGAAAATTGTCTTAGTAAACCCAACAGCAACTGTCGCTGCAAGAAGCTCCTGATCAGACTTGATCCCAGCATCTCTGAAAATCGTTGGACTGTAATAGACAGTAGCATCAATTCCAGTGATCTGTTGGAACAACTGAATACCACAGCCGGCATATAGCATCCGACGAACAGCAGGAGAAGGGTTCAGTAGCTCTCTCCACACTGCCTTGTCCTCAGATTTCATCGACTTCATAATATTAGCAGCTTCCTCAATCTCAGCCAGCCTTTCTTCAACCTCAGCTTCCGACTCACTTATCTGCAGCAACACTGCCCTGGCTTCTGGAACTCTCTTCTCCATCATCAGCCACCTTGGGGACTCTGGGATCACAAAAAGCGCGACGCCAATGAAAACAGATGGGAGGATACCGACACCAAGCATAACCCTCCAACTGATGTGCTCTGAGAGGCCTGAAAATGCATAATTGGAAACATAGCCAAGGAGGATCCCAAAATTGATGCAGATCTCAGGGAGGGATGTGAGAGTTCCACGAGCAGCTGCGGGGGAGATCTCAGCAATATAGACTGCAGATATCATGGCGCCAAAGCCAATGCCCACGCCGGCGAGAAGCCTCCCTACCATGAGCACTGTGAATGAAGGAGCAAATGTCATGATGGCTGCACCGGTCTGGAAGATAATTGCACCAAGGCCCATTGTCCATTTCCTGCCGATTGCATCAGATGTTCTTCCACCTGACAGACTTCCCAAGAGTGAAATCACACTTAGGCAACCTACTAAGATTTCTTCCTGAAACTCGGTAATGTGGAGATCTTTCTGGATGTAGATGATTGCGCCACTCATGACGCCAACATCTGCAGATAGCAACATGAACATGAGTTTTGGGTTATAAAAATGTCGACAACAATGGGATTTTAGCCCCCAAGAAGTCCAATAGCACGGCAGCCATAAAAACGAAATTTGTCCTGCTTCATATGCTAATTTCCACGTTCATGGCAAGGATGGATCAACCCCACTTGTAAATCATCTATATAACTGTAGGCTACAGAGTATCTGGATCAAATCATAAAAACTTCAGGTTGCAATTTCCAAATATCCCCTTCCGTGTGTCTAGTGTTCAAAATAAAATCAAGATTGTCTCCTGAAGGCAAGAAAAGCGTACCATTAGACACTAGCAATTGCAAATTTCTATCGCTATCAAAAGGGTGTCACGATTCCATTCACGGAACGCACAAATTTATGAGAAAAGACGCCATTTCTATAGTAAACTCGGATCCCCGGGGGCGCGCAGCGCGGCATTGCAAGAACTCACCGTAGCCGAGGAGGATGGCATTAAGCGAGGCGAAGATGGCGCAGGCATACACGAACCGCTCCTTGCTCCTACTCTCGGACAACGGGAGCCTCCTCCGCCCCTCCGACCCCGCTGTGTCCAGCGGCTCCGGCTCGTCGCTCGCATCAAGAGCCGCGTACTTGTTCCTGCCATTGGCGGCCGCGCCGGCCTCCGCGCCCGCCATCGCCTCGCTCCGTGCTACCGGCGACCCGGTGACGCTGGTCTTGCCGCGGATTGGTGTTGGATTTGGAGGTCATCAGTGGCGAATGGGGCGCGACCGCGCGAGGAAGGTGGGAGATGTCGACGTTCTTCGCTTCGCCGTTTGCCTGTTTCTTTCCTACTGGAGGAAGTGCGAAGATTTTTACATTCCTTCTGTTTCTTTGTCAAGCTAATCCTAAGTACTGAAGATATTTCCAAAACGACCCCTTCTTGTGAGTTGCTTTAGGGCACGAGTTAAATTTGGAGATCTTTTTAGGGTTGGATTTCGCAGTTTTAGGCGATCTTTTGTCTGGGTCGAGTGATCGAGTCCTCGGTTTTGACATGGGGAAAATTATGGGAGATGGACTTGGACCCGCACTTCGCGGCAGTCAGAGACTGCGATTATTCTACTGGAGTGATGTGTTCTTGGATTACATGGAGTAATTTACACGGAGTCCAGGTGTGTTTACGATTGGTTTGATCGTGGAAAAACTGAGATGGTTTAACAACCTAAATTTGCCGAGTAGCAAGGCCATTATAGCCCGGTGAAAAAGTATTTTCAATCAGCGAGCGCGCCACCCGCAGCACACCACACGAATTCGGCGTGATCAGCATGATCATCTTGAGATCAGTATTTTGGCCACATAGCGCCCTGAATTTGCCGAGTGGCTAGACGAAAAACTAGTTTGGTGGGTGATCGCACGGCGGTCGACGCGACCGCGCATTCGCACATGAGTGGGGCATATTTTCCTTTTTTTTCTTATCTATTTATCCCTGTTTTTCTCGATATTTCTTCTCATGCTTGTTCCCTCACAAGTCGTCATCCCGTGCCTCTCTTCCTCATCTATTGCAGGACCATCGTTCTCCTCTATGTGTAAACCCCGCTGTGTGTCACCATCACTCCTAACCATGGCGCCCGCGCCGGCCTTCCCCATCGTTGCGGGCGGTGGCCCAACAGCAGCTACCCGATGCTGCTTCAAGTTTGAATATGGGGGAGGTCGGAGATGGATTTAGATTAGATTTTGGTTATATTTTTGTGTTGAATCCCTCAAATTCTAAGTTGACATTGGATTTATTTGTTTTGGAAACAAATTTTCTTAGTTGAAAGCTATGTATATGTGGGTTCAAAGCTAGGGTTCTTCGATTTGGAAGCTGGAGGAGTTGACAGTTAGTGATCGTCTGGTTGAAAGCTTGGGGTTCTTCGGGTTGAAAGCTATTTTTTTTTAGTAGGAAGTTACACTTCCTTTAGTTGGAGCCTCTAATAGTTGTAGTTGGAAGCTTTATTTTCGTAAGTTGAAAGCTGTACTAATTTGTTGGAAGTCATTTTCTTAAAAAAAATCATCAGAATTAGGTTGAAAGCTAATGTTTTTGTCTTCTTGTACTCTGATGACGACGATGCTGCTCACCGGTGTCCGTGACCGCGCCTTCGCCGGAGACGAAGGTGGCACCGTGGCAGCATGGCCGAGTTGAGGCAAAAGGGAAAATGTGCAGAGGATGCGGCTCGGCCAAAAGGAGAAAGGAGCAGAGAGAGCGCCCACGCGATGGCTGTTCTGACATCTCACTATAGCCGTCGGAAATCTTTCACTGGAATGAACGACCCTAAATTACCCGTACCCGTGGCAAGGTCAGATAGAGCTCTACTAGGAGAAACTACAAAACATTAAGCATATGTCACTTTCCTACAAGTTTAAGCAAGGACATGGTGGTTTGGACTAATCAAATCCTTGAGTACGAACGGAACATCTCAGAAAGTTCCCTGTTACGACATGATAACAGTAGCTGTCCACCTGTCCCCATACCCTTCTGCATTCTCGTCAGAGGCTTCTACCAACCCTGAATTCGCCAAACGCGAAATTGCGCTTTGACTGTTCGATGCTTCCTCAAACAGTTCTTCCTAAAGCATGTACTCCTATTTAGCTGGAGCTAAACTAGGGAACAAAAGACTACTCTCGGCATACGATAGTTACCGCTAACATCCATCCATGGGCCATGACGATAATCACAAATCTCCACACTAATCACGGATACTTTTGTTCCATTCAACATTACTTTCAACCCCGTCATGCACAGAACGCATTCGTCCTGAACCAGAAACGAAAGCTCGCACGCAGGAAGAACGAGGTTTAGGAGACTGACCGTAACCGAGGAGGATGGCGTTGAGCGACGCGAAGAGCGCGCAGGTGAAGACGTATCTCTCGGCACTCCTCCGCCTGTGGCTCTGCGCCTCGGCCCTGTGCCCCCAGTCCGCCTCGTCCAGCTCCTCCGGCTCCATTCTCCGGTACTCGCTCTTCGCCGCCATGGCCGGCCTCGCCTTCACCGCCTCCATCGATCCTCTCCAACGCTACGCTTAACAAGGACTTCTACTGTTGCTACTGACTACTGTGGTAAGAAGGAAGAAATGGATATGGCGAACTGCGACTGCAAGGCTGCATATCTCCTCCTCTTCAGATCTAACGTAGGAGTTCAAATGAACTCCTGCCTTTTGCTTTGGTTAGTGTTTGGTTTTGTTATAGGACCTTAATTTGTGATTAGTTTAGAGTCTCCTCCACGTTCACGGCAGGACTATGTTTTTTCTATGTTGCAAGTGGCAAGGGTAGCACTTGGGAATCACCGTCAGGTTCCGGTTTTAATGTTTAGAAGTTCAGATCCGTTTTGTTGCGCATGACGAGGATGGTCTAGATTAATAGCTTGTGGGGCAAAAGCATTGGAGGGCAATGACTTTTCTTATTGAAGTACTGGATGGCTTTAGAATTCAGAAGCACTCCTATCAAGGTCTAGACATTTGCATGAGTTTCAAAACAACCAAAACTTTGAGCTTAATCCCCCAAAATGCAGATTTTCAGAAGCTTGAAAAATCAGGAATAGACATTGAGAATAATTGCAATCAATTGGAGGTTCAGTCAAAGCTAGAGGATACTAGTGGATAAGCTTAAGAAGTATCATCCTTGCGTTCTGTTTGAAGGATCAATGGATTACCTTACTGTACAGTGTAGACATTAAAGAAGGGAAAACAGCTACTAGTTTTGTTTCAAAATTCCTTGTCTTTATGATGATACGCTCTATGCTGCTGATGATCTACATTGATCGACCGGAACCTGAGGATCTTTTGAACGCTTGCAAGATGTTTCACCTCCTTGGATGGTGCTTCCTTGCTATTGCTGGCTTGCTTGTCCTTATTTACTCCGGAAGGTTCCATGTCATCACGAATAGATTTTGGTGGAGCATCTGACAGGAAAGGAAAACATTAAAAAAAAGTGAATGGATCTCCTGTGAAAATTGCATTTGGTGAACGAAAGGAGATTCTCGAACTCCGCTGCGATCAGGGCTCCTAATGAATGTGCCGGTTGGCATTGGTTAGCCTGCCTTTCTGACAAGTTTCCAATATATACATATGAAAAATTATATTTCTGGTTCAATCATATCCTTAGTAAAGGGATTCAAGAATGGGGATTTATGTGCAAGAAAGGCCATCTCATATTAAACAAACATCTGAAATCTTCAGGGAACAACATCAGCATATTCACAGGGTATCAAATCAATATACTAAATTATTGAATGCCATTTAACAGGCTGTAAAATGTAGCTGAAAAGAAAGAAGACTAAAGAGGGGGGCATGATGTCAATTCAAGCACTTACCCCTTTCTGTAAATAAATAACATGTGCCGACAGTTTCTTCATATTCTCCAATCTGTCATCAAACAAGTCAGTAGCTACCAGATTAGAGTTTGAAGCCCTAAAGTACAGATTCCTATTAAGTTTCATGCACCAACCAGTAGAACCAAAAGTCCGAACTGATGGAGAAGGTTGGGCAATCCACATATACTTCAACACCTCCTCTCTCACGTATGGCTCGATAAGGCCTAAACGTGGACAGAAAGAGGGCAAGCAATTTTTCTTAATTTAAATTGTGAAAGCTGAGACTTGACCCCAAGACGTCTTAGCTCTGATACCATATTAAGTTTCATGCACCAACCAGTAGAACCAAAAGTCCGAACTGATGGAGAAGGTTGGGCAATCCACATATACTTCAACAATTCCAATCTTCAAACAGTCGATCATTATCAGAAACAAACAAAAACCGATGAAGTCTACTGGAACAGGTAACTCAACAAAGCAATCAGCAGTAAATGCACTGAGTGTTGGTCCCAAAGCTGGCACAAGTAACGTATAGAACTAGAATGCATCTTATTTCCATCTTGTCCTCTCAGAACTTTAAAAGACACAAAATACAGCTAGTATTTTTTTATCAATAAATAATACTCCGTAGACAATCTCCAATAATGAAAGTCAAACAAGTTCTCACTTTTGATCTGACAAAAGGAGGTATCCAAATGATCATTCTAATATAACCACAAGTTTTAACATGATTCATTAGTTGTATATTTTTACTAACAAAGAACCTATAAACAGTGAATGCAGCTGGTGCACAATGGATCTACATCACTACCAAAAAATCCATATTATTCATCCCTTAAACTGGCAAGTACACATCTTCAAAAGCAAACATAACTTGAATAATACTCACCATCTTCAGCCCATCACCTACTATCAAGGTTGGAGTCAATGTATCCAAACCCTGAAAAACATTATTACAATACCTTAGCAAAGTACACATAAAGGCAGTGAAGAACTATACAGAAGATCATATGAGCAACCATATTGATCGAAGAATTATAGATGCACAAGTTAATCACTAAACATCTGACAAAAATAACCTTGACTTTTGCACATCCATAAATTGTGATACCAGTCTATAAACTGTAGGGCATCAAACAGCTAAATGAGCAGCAGATGTGCTGACAAATTACCATCTTCTAACATGATGCTAACCAAATTCTCTGTGAACATAGAGGCATAGACGCACACTGAACAGGATTGTGTATCTCATAATGGTATCAATTGACAATTGCAACCACGGAAGAAATCTGAAGGAAAGTTCCTCAAAATACAAGAAACACACATATCTTCTGGTCCTTTCATGTAATATCAGTAGGCACTAACACACACTAATGGCAAGAACTCTCTTCTATAATCAGCACATAACCTATAGCTTCATATTCATGTTAAACAATAAAAATTGGCACCACAACTTTATTGGCCATCTAAGCATTTCTGACATAATCAAATCGCAAGCGGCCTCTTGCCTTCTTGATATTGACAATACCAGAGGTAGCAGAAGTACTTAGGGAAAAGCTAGAACAACTGCATCTCTTTTTTTCCTAGAATACCACTGCATCTTGTTATTGCATTAACAAAAAAAGCCTAATGCCCATTTGTACCATTAAGCTGCAGATTCGGAGAAGAGCCAACTTACAGAGAGTACATAAGGAGCATTTGGTTGTATGTCAGAATAAAGACAATCGTCCAACTCTAGCAAGACATATTCTTCTTCTTCCTCTTCCTCTTCGCCAATTTGCTTGTCTTTCTCGTGTGCCTCTGCCATCTCCAACAAGAATTTGCTCCTATTCAGCACGAAATCCCGCACTTAACCAACCAAATTACCTGGAGAGTTTAGAAGCAGGAGATCAATACAGTCGCCCGCTGTTGTCCACGCCCGTCTCGGCCGCAGCACCGAGAGGGAGGCGCTCGGGACAGATCTGGCGGCGTGGGGAGGGATCTGGCGCGGCACCGCTTGGGTGAGGTGAAGGGGCGGCGGGTCTAGTCGACCTGGCCGGCGAGGGAACGAAGGGCAGCGGCGCAGGGTGCCAGTTTTTCTAATTAAAATCAACTTTAGGGGTATTGTAGAAGGCTTACATTTGAGATTTTCTGGAAGCAGTGGGAACTGAGAGGGGTTTATAAAATAAGCTCTTGTTGATAGTTGCCTTTAAAATGATTTATGGCTTATTTAGATCTATAAGCTGGTCCATAAACCATCTCTAAGGGAGCCTTAATCACTTTTTAAATGAACAAATCAGTGAATCATACAGGTGCAGCAGTGGTGGAGCCAGGACTTTTCAAAACCTAGGGCTGAAAATGGGTGGCTATAAATAACTCCAAATCCTACCCACACGGATGCATGGCAAGCACACAATACTCACGCTCGAGATGTAATTTGATCTCCATTATTAACGATAAAACAAGCTAGAAAAACAATGCCAGAACAGTTTAGCAGAGTGGATCAATACAAACGTTAATACCTAATTAAATAAGATTTGTTTCATCCAAGCTTGTCATTATTAGCTCCGTTTCCTACTATTTCTAGAGAGGGGATTGGTTGGACGACAATGGAAAATACGATGCAAGTGGCTTGGTCCTTTTCATCTTGTATTTCCATCAATACAAAATTGAATCAAACCCAATATAAATTAACTGTCTGATTTGGCTAATGTACTGCAGCACTAGATAACAAGAACTAGAGAAATCAAAATAAAGATCAGTGGATCACCAATTCCGGCCAGCCGTTTGATTTGGTTCAGGCAGCTCGAAGGTTGGCGGCGGCCGAGCCTCATGCGGAGTGGCCAAGCCGGAGGCGGAGAGAGCGTCCTTGGGCTACCGGTGTCTACGGCGCAGCACAGACTGCGCCTATGTGGGACAGCGGCGGCGCGCACCTGCACAGGACCGCAGGAGGAGGGTAGGAGTGGCCGAATGGTATTGGAATAGGTTCGCTCGATCGGTAAAGCGTTGCGTTCCCTATTTCCCTTGGCTGGGCTGCGCTGAGGAGAAGGCAAGGAAGGATGGGATGGAGGCGGGCTTAGAGCATCTCCAACCCACTGACCAAATTTGACTGACCAAATCTCTATTTGGGAAGTCATCCCAAAAGATTCACTCCCTAATTTTTTTTCCTACTCCAACCTACTTCCCAAATCTCACTCCCTATATTCCATTTTCCTATATTTTATTAATATCATCTAACTAACATATTATGAATCGAATTTTAACAAAGTAATAGAACTCACATAAGAAAGCTCAAAATTTTCTTCATGGACTATTTGCAGTTCTTACAACATATGCACCCACATTTTCTCATCAATAACAACAAAAAGCTACACGAACACATCGCTTCCCGATCCCTGCACAAGCAAGCTGACAAAGTGTTTGATGCTCACATCGAATCAACCACTTTCAATGGCCACCAAAATCCAAGAAAATCCTAGAAACAGGTAATTGGCATGACCTATTTCTCTGAAGGAAAAGTTTCTTCAGAAATTGGTTAGTCAATGACAAAAGCTTGAGAGTAACAAATTGAACTAGCAAGAGTTATAGCTCACATCTAGAAAGCAATTTGGCTGCAATGGCTCAACATTCAGGAACTTTTTTAATGGAATATATTTATCCAGTGAATACCATCAAGCTAAATACTACTTTGGCACTTTCAAAGAAACAACTACTGCTCAGTTCTTATCAAGCTAAACACATGCTAATTAACAGCAGCCGTAAAAAGCAAATAACAGGTAAACTATTGCCCAGTTCTTATCAAAGAAAAGCTTAGTTATTTATTTGAAATTCTTAGTGCTTAAGGAGTCAGGCCGCGCGTTGAGTTTGGTGCACAAGGCTGAGGCTTTTACACCAAAACCAAACCTTTTATGCTCCACTTAGTGAGTTAATCAGATGAGTAATCTAGCACGAAGCTGTGTAAAGCTTTAAAAAGGTTAGAAAGGAAATAAAAAGACAACTGATGAAGGGTCATTTTGAGGAGGATGATTATTTATTTACGGTTATATTTTTGTTGGAATCCACATCACTTTGAGCTGGCTGCAATTTAACTTAGCTTCCTTACAGAAAAAAAAAGGTTCAGGAAGTTTCATTGAGTGTAGTGTAACATGCATCTTAGCAATTGGGACAATACTCAATTCAACCTCAATCTGATCTAACAATGAAATGCATATCTATGTCCATACACTTTTGCCAGTACGATATTAGCAATTTGGTTAATCGTCCATGAGAAGCACCGTTTTGATAACCAGGGGACGTAAAGTGAACGGTTTTGGACAGAAGACCTAGCTAAATCCTCAATAGCTCGATGCAAAAATTGATTACAAAATCCTCAATAGCTAATCCTCCCAGAACTGGATTAATTCATGCAACCACTTCCAGGTCAACACAACGCAAGCAAGGTCGTTTTGAATCACAATCTACTGAAGAACCGAACGAACTAAAACACGGTTGCAGAAAAGCACGCACCAGCAGTCACGACGAGGTCGGCGGATCCGGGGAGGCGGCGGAGCTCGGGAGGGTGGATCTGCTCGGGGAGGCGGCGGTGCTCGGCAGGGTCGATCTGCTCGCGGAGGCGGCGGTGCTCGGGGAAGCAGACGTGCTCGGGGAGGCGGCGGTGCTCGACGAGGCGGAGCTGCTCGGGGAAGCGGCCGTGCTCGGGGAGGGGGACCTGCTCGAGTAGGCGGCGGTGCTCGACGATGCGGAGCTGCTCGGGGAAGCGGCGGTGCTCGGGGAGGCGGGGGGAGGCGGCCGCCGCTGAGAGAGGGAAGGCTCCGAGGGCGGGCGGGAACGCGAGGAGGAGACGGGGGAGGCGGCGGTTGGCGATTTGGGAAGTCCGGCTCACTCCCCACCGTGGGGACTCGAGAGGGGCGGATGGGCAGTGCGACAGGGAAGGGAGGTTGGAAGGGAGGCGGGTTGGAGCGTGGTTTTGGAGCTCAGTACCCTAATTTTGGGATAGGGACTCGGTTGGGTACCGGGTTGGAGATGCTCTTAGAGCCTTAGAGGCTGGAGGTCTCAGGCTGGGTCTTGGTAGGTTGAAAACATTGAGAAATCCATGCTGTGGAGAATAATACTACTTGGGCTACGTCTTGGGGCTGAAGTCCTAGCTGTCCCATGCCCAATTCAGCCCTTTGCGGGTTAGACAAAATATAATATGATGAACTACCATGCAAAAACTCAACCAAAACCAGGATGTACATAAAGAGGAAAAAAAGATAAATTTCTGTGAATAATGCCTCTTTTTTTGGATTTCTTTTTAAAATAGATTTTATCTTTTTGTTTCACGATTTGTAGACTGGATTTGAATTTGGAATTTTATGATATGATAGAATGATTTTGTGTCAATGTTGTAAGAAATTCAGATTTTCTCATGACCACTTACATTATATTTTTAATATTGGTTATCATCCTTCCATCTAAGCATTAAGCATTGGTGATATATCATTTCCCATAGCTTCTACTATCTGGAGATGAGAGGATGAGAGGAGAGTGCTACTGATGACTAATGCTAGCGCCGGTGGCCACCACACGAGTGCTCATCGGTGGAGGTTCTTTGTCGCTTGTATAAAGCGTGGGTGGCGAGGAAGTGCACGGCCTCCTCGAGGTGCTTCTCAAGGATGATCTATGGGATGCTGGCTACTTTGAATCTTAGGTCAGTCAATTGGAATTCCATTTCAACAATGTCCAATCTGGTTCACGACAGCCTAGCTGTTTCTAGATGGCTTCCAGTGATCAAAAGTACTCAGGATCTAAGGCCGACAAATTTTCGGTATCGCCACATGAAATCGAGCCAAATCGGCGATCGGAGTACCTACAGAGGGTGATGCCAAGCTTGATGCAAGTTGGACGCTTGTCACCGGGAAGAAGCAGATCGGTAAAAAGCGACAGTCGGTGGCGGTCTAGTCCAGCAGTCTGCCCACCATGGCGTGGCCCCTTACCTCCGGCGATCTGTCTCGATGACACCATGGCTCGTGCAACCGTGATCGAGACTCCCACGGGTGTGTGTTCAAATTTTCCCAACAGTTGCGAGGTACGGGCCACCGACTAGGCCAGCCTTTGTGCTTTCATGAATTGTGGCTATCGGGACTCAACCCAAGAATCCAGCCTATCCCAGGACCTGATCCCTAAGAGGCATCTTCATGTCCTTATGGGAGAAGACCCGAAAAAACCTTAATTCTTGCCTTCATAGCTCATGCGCCAATGTGTTGCGCACTCTGATGGATGTCAACGGTTTCCATGGTGTCGAGGGCTTCCACTTTGGTGTTGGGGACAGCGGCGAGGGCGTGGACAGGATTAGGCACGGTGGTGTGCATGGCGCATCGTAGGTGAGAGGAGGATAGCGCCAAGGTGGCCAGCACGGTGCTATGCATGCGTAGTAGGGCAGCAGTGTGCCCAATGGACCGTACAACGGTAGAAGCTCTGTGCAAGACGACTACCAGGGCTATATTGCCAGGGTGTGGTGCATGGCACGAGGTGTTTGACGGCGGCCGAGTCGGTGGGCATGGTGGCTCTGCACTTAGTGCAGTGCAGGCTCTAGTGTTTTACGTTACACACGGGGCTGAGTAACATGGTGCAGGTGGTGGCGTGCATGGGGGTGTGCATGACACCCAGAAGAAGTGGGTGCTGCGTCACAAGAATCAAGGGCGTGACCAAGGAGAGACGCGAGCAAAATTTGTGGAGGTGGCAACGCCGACTGCGGGAGCTATTCCACCATTGACTGCTGCAACACACCCTCTGTGTGAAACCATGGCTACCATGGCAGTGGCTACACCATCGGCTGTAGTCACCAGGATGCGTGGGAGTGGCGCAGAATGGGTGGAGAAGTGCTTCCGATGCAGACAACGTAGACATGAAGTAGCTGACTATCCTATCAAGGTCATGTGCAATTTATGCGAAAGAGGGGCACACCTAGCACCTCAATGTCCTTTGCTACATGTACCAAATCAGTGCTCAGCTTATGCAGTTGTGGAGCTGATGGCCTTGGATTTTTCTTGATCTTGTCGTCGGATGCACCTAGGCCTACAAGCGACAATAGCAAGATGGGTGCTGTCCAGATTGTAAAAGTGGAGATGACCAAGGATCAGGTGGAGGCAGAACTGCGCAGGGTGATTTCGATTATTCTTACATGCGAGGTCATGGATCATGACCTGGGGACCTTTTTGGTTCAGTTCCCATCTAAAGTTGAGCTTGTCCATCTTCAAACGATTGGGAAGATTCAAGCTAAGGCATATGATGCCGTTTGGCAGGTGTAACAGTTTATACTGCAAGTTATTGCTAAACAAGAGTTTGTGAAGGTATGGGCGGACGTGCATGGTTTGCCATACAAGATTCGTGAGTGCCTCAATCTTTGTGGTATTGGGTCCATTTTGAGGCTCACAACCTTGGTTGACTTGGTTTCTATACCGGCGGGGTGTGGTGCGCATCCAAGTCATTGTAGTCAATGTTGATCATATACCTCCTAGCTTATAGATAGTGGTGGGCCAAAAGTCTATGACATTCACTTTCAGATGGAGCTACCCGTGGCCTCTAAGAAGGTTGATGAGGATATGGATGAAGATGATTTGCTGGATGAGGAGGACGAGGGCAACCTCGATCGTGATGGAGATGATAATATGTAAGACAGGGGGGTCCAAGTGCTCGAAGGGTAGCTCTCAAAACATCGCAAGTGGTTCGGGTTTGGGTACGGTGGATACCCAACCGATGGAGATAACCAGCAAAGCGGAGACTTGGGGAGCTACCGTGGCTAGGTAGCGGGCAGCAGCAGCAACGAATGCTATCGTGACCAGGCAGCGAGCAGTCACGGCAATGGGCGCTACCACGACAAGTGTGAGCGCTGCCGCGATCCCTTTACTCACTACATTAGGGATCGACACAGCGGCGGCTGAGTGCGAGCACGTAGCTATAGGGGCAAGCACTCAGAGTCTCTGGGTCAAGACTTAGCAGAAACCCTAGCACAAGATTTTGGGACTCTAGACCAAAGTCTGGATACTCTAGCTCACAGATAGAGTAGAAGCTAGGGTTTTCTATGGAGAAAAAATTGAGGCAAAGAGTTAATTGAGCATTTTGAGCACTTAGACTAATATGCAACTTTGCATCACTTCCCCCTTTATAATATGATGTTTCATATACTCAATGTGATTCTTAAATCACTAAAACTAGGAAATAAGATCTACTCTTCATGATTTCCTCATTGTTTCCCTTTTTCAACTTTTTAGGGGTCAACGATGCCGATTGGACTCACATGTAGGACTAAAACCAATCTATACACTTGACATATACATTAATATCTTAATCATTTGTCATTAATCACCAAAACCTACGTAGGGGCCTAGATGCACTTCACCACCTAACGACAATAACTTCTCTATGATGGAGAATTATAGTGACCGTTTGCTTGTTGAATGTCAGCTTAATGATTTTCACAAAAGTTGGCACCAACTGCATTTCCAAGGTTGCCAAGGCCGTGGTTAGACCTAGCCAAACGACATTTATTCCAGTCAAAACATACTATAAGGTTTTGTTGTTTTACATGAGAAGTTGCATGAGATGCACAAAAGAAATTGGATGGGGTTACTTACGATGTTGACTTTGAGAAAGCTTACGACAAGGTTAGATGACCTTTTCTCCTACAAACCCTGAGACTGAAAGAATTCTCCCCCGGATGGTGTAATTGGATTACGTTCAGCGCGAGAGCGTGTGATAAAGATTAACGATGATATAGACCCATACTTTCAAACAAAGAACGGCTTGCAATAGGGCGACCCTATGTCGCACATCCTTTTCAGTATTGTTGCATATATGCTGGCCATTATTTAAACAAGGCCAAGGACAAAGGGATTATTTCTGGCATGGTGTCGCATCTGGTTGACGATGGTTTGTCCATTCTTTAATATGCAGATGACAACGTATTATATGCCTTCAAGCAGCTATTGGGACTCAAGATTAACTTTGCACAAGAGTAAGCTATTATGTTTCGAGAAGGCCAAAGAATATGAAACCCAATACACATAACTTTTTGGCCGCTTCCCATTCAGGTACCTCAGAATCCCAATGCACTACAGAAAGCTCAGAAGTAGTGATGAAAGGTAATCGAAGATAACTTTTGAAGAGAGTTTAAGTACTTGGAAAGGAAAGAATTTGTTCGCGGATGGTAGACTGGTGTTTATCAATTCCATCTTATCCCGTCTACCCATGTTCATGTTGTCATTCTTCGAGGTGCCGAAAGGTGTGAGGAAACAATTAGCTTATTATAGATCCTGATTTTATTGACAAAGTGATAGCCACAAGTGTAAGTACCCCGCGACTAAATGTAGCGTTATCTACCTCTCGAAGGAACAAGGGGGGTTAGGCATCAAAAATTTAGAACAAAAGAATATCTACCTCCTGAGCAAGTGGTTGTTTAAGTTAATAAATGAAGATAGTGTTTGGCAATGTCTTCTCAAAAACAAATCCTGAGGAGCAGGACACTGTCACAAGCAGAAATTTGTTGTGGTGACTCCCAGTTCTAAGCAGGCTTAATGAAAGCTAAACGACGTTTCTTCCAATTAGGGAACTTTGAATTGCAGAACGGTCACCAAAATCCATTTATGGGGGATGTTTGACCACACCAATTTGTTCACAATACCCAATCCTGTAGAATGTTAGAAGGAAACATGCCACGGTGCCATAAATCTTTGCGACTACTCCTCTCAACACAGCTTTTTAGAGATTGACAATTGGACCTAAACTAATCGCATGGAATGATCTAGTTTGTCGGGTATCCATAGTTAATTTGGCTAATCATGATGATAAATTCATTTGGTCTTTACATCAGAACAGGAAATTTTCAGTCCATTCCATATATAAGACCCTCATGGATTCCAACATTCGGTTTAGACATAAACATTTATGGAAACCGAAAGTACCGTCAAGATCAAAATTTTCATGTGGTGTCTAGGATGAAGGGTGGTACTCACAAAAGAGAACCTTGTAAGAAGCAATAGACACGGGAGTATGCTTTGTTGTTTTTTGACCGGAATGAGACCATATAACACTTTGATTGTCCCGTTGCTTGTTCTTTTTTGGGTAGTCCACATCACCTTTGATTTAGAACCACCAACGGATGTCTCCCATATGTTAGGGCAATGATTGTATGGGGTGGGGCGGGCTCTATATTTTAGTCAGGGCTTTGACTGTGTGCTGGTCTATTTGGTTAACTCATAATATTGTTGTCTATGACAAAAAATATATTTTTATCATCCAAATCATTTGGTCTCCATGGTAGTTTCTTGTGGTCTTAGGTGCCCTTATAAAGACTAGAATTTAAAAGTATAGTAGCCGAGAGGAGCCAATGACTAGAGACCATTATGATAGAACTAGGGCATATTTGGTTGGGCCGTGGCAGTTGATAAAGTTGCTATTGGCTGGCTGTCTGGAAAAGCTGCTGTAGCTATGGAAAAGTGAACATATGGCTTTTGATTTATCCAAACTATTTACAGCATTTTAGAAAAAGAGCATAGAAGCTTTAGCACATTACAAAAAGCTAGCAGAAGGCAACTTTTCCAAACAGCTGAATTTGCACTGCAAAGCCCACAGCTACCGTTGGCAAAAGCTGTTGAAAAGCTGGCCGTTTGGTTGGGTTGCAGCTTTTTCTAGTGAAAAATTGCTGAAAAGCCCAACCAAACACCCCCCTATTCTAATCTAGCTGTTGGCGCAGGACAAAGGCTTAGAAGGTAGAGGTTTTTCGTTGCCTTGATTAGCGTAATTCCTTTTTTAAAATTTCAATCAGCTTGATTTGGATCAGGATTTAAGTGCTATTTTGTGAGCAATTTATATTTTGCATAAGCTAGGTTGTCGGCGTGTAGACGCCTCTAGCGGTGGTCCGGTTGGACCCCCTTTGGGATTCGGCCGGGGGCGATATAGAGTTCTTCTTATGAGCCGGTGACGGATCGTGGGATAGATAATATTTGGCGCAAGAGACACAGGGATTTATCCAGGTTCAGGCCACCCGGAGGTGTAATACCCTACGTCCTGCTTTTTGTGTGTGTGTTTGTATTGATTCTATGGAGGTTACAAGGGTGTTCTTCCTTACAAGAGGCTGGCTTAGAGCCCACCGACGATGTTCTATGAAAAGTGCTATATGTGGATCTGGATTCAGCCCTCGAAGCCACCGATCTCACCTAGAGTCGTATGCTTATCTATTAGCCAACCCTTTGCATGGCCTGGGAACTCCCCTTATATAGTCGGGGGTTCACCACAGCGGCCAAGGGTGACTTGGGTGCTAAGGAAACGCCCATTCCTCTATCTAATGCGCTGCGCCGATCCTCGAGCCATACGCCTCCCTGCCATGCCTTCGAACAGGGGCCCTGACATCTTTATGTCCATCGGGCCCCGCGAGAGAGGACTTACCGGTGCTTTTCTGACCGAGTTGGCGGCACATCTGCTCCCGGGCCCCGGTGTCAGCGACCAAACGCGGGCCACGGGGCGCGCGGTGATTTGACCCAAAGGGGCAAAAGGGGCTGACAGCGACGCGGGCGCGCGGGGCGGCGCGCCTGGCCGGTCAACAAACCTGTCAGACGGACCCATCCCATGGCAGGGGTTATGGCAAAAAGGGATTTGCCCTGCGCGGATGGGACCCGGCCTGACCGTTATCATGCCCTCATAGGGCTTTAGCATTTAATGCGCGAATGACAGGCATTAAATGCCTCTGCAGGGGTTGAGGCTTGCGGGAGAAGCCAACACACTGCAGCGGCGGGCCCGGAGGAGGGCCCCGCAGGGGGACCCTACGACCCCCGAGCGCTCCGATCCCGAGCGACCCCCTCGGCGCCCGAGGGGCGCCAGCTTGTCCCGGGCTGTTCCCGGGTGACCCCGAGCGCTCGGGGAGCGCTCGCTGGAGAGTCGCTTGGGACTTCTCTTCGGGGAAAACGCCAGGAGGTTCGCTCGGGGACTCCCCCGAGCACTCCCCTGGGCCCCACGCCCTGTGGGACGCCGGACGCTCGGGGAAGGAGCCGCTCGGGGAAGGAGCCCCGAGCGTTTCCTCGATTCTTAGGCCTCGGACCCTCGGGAGCCCGGGGCCCTCTTTAGAGGGCTTTCATGGCCCGAGCACCCAGGCTTAGACCACCGGGCCCACTTGCCACGTCAGTGGGGCCCTCGCCGTTCCGGCCGCCACGTGCCACGCCCTGCGGCCTCTGGTTGGTCTCCACCGGCGGTTCGGGGGACCCTGGGCCCCATTCCGCCGACAGTAGCCCCCGGCCTTGTCTTCTAGTGACGGCCCAAGGGGCCGCGCCTGGGGATAAGGCCTTCTCTTCTTGGGCCAAGCAAAGAGGCCGGCCCATCCGGATGCGCCTTGCGGAGGGGCGCTTTAATGCGCGCGCGCAGAGTGGAGGGGGCGCCCAATCCGCGCGCTCCACCGGGCGGCGCTTCGGTTTTTATCCCGCGCGGGAAAGGCCCGCGCCTTTTTATGCTGCGCAGGCGGTTGCGTGCCCCGGGTTTCGCGCGACCGCATTTTTACTGCACACGGCAGTGAATCCGCAGGTCATGATTACACGTCCCCCGGGCTTCGCGTGGCCGCAGGCCCACAGCCAATGACAGTGGACTGACAACCCACGACGGCACAAAAATCGCTGGGTACGGGCGGTTGAACTTCCGAAGTCATTTTCTTTAAAGGAAAAACGGCCCCACACCTTTTCGAACTTCCGACTCCTGCGCAAACACTTTGCCCCCAAAGCTTTTGCGCTCTTTTCGTCTTCTTCCTTTCGCCGCCTCCACCTTCGCCTCCCGAAAAACCTTCTCGGCCATCTTCTCCGCCACCTTCGCCGCCACGATGTCTCGCCGTCAGACCCGATCGACCCCCTTGGCCCAGGACGCCGTGGACGCCGTGCTCCCCAAGTCCCGCTTCCTTAATGAGGAGGCGATGGATAAGGTTCGGAAGCTGGCGGTACCGGAAGGCCGGCCGCATCCAACAAGGGTTCGGCCGGCGACGTTTCCGCCGGAGCCGCGGGCGGACGAGACGGTCATCTTCGTCAGCTTCCTCACCGCCGGGCTGCTCCCGCCATTCTCGCCATTCTTCATGGCGGTGCTGGAGGCCTACGGCATCCACCTGCTGCATCTCACCCCCAATTCCGTAGTGGTGTTGGCGATCTTCGCCCACCACTGCGAGATGTTCGTGGGGGTGATACCGTCGGTGGCGCTGCTCCGGCATTACTTCGTCCTCCGCTCCGTTGGGAGGAGCCGGGGCTCGACTCGGGCGGAGGTCAGCGGAAGCGCCAACTTCCAGCTTCGCGCGAAGCTCGCCGATGCCTACATTCAGCAAGATCTGCGGAACAAGTGGGACGACTGGCGCCAGATGTGGTTCTACATCAACACTGACCCGGCGCAGTCGCTCACCCTTCCCGAGGAGCCGGCGACGCATCAGCGATCGTGGGAGAACCTCGCCAAGAACGACAACGAGCTCGTGGTGATGACCCTCCGCATCTCCCAACTTCGGGAGTTGGGTTTAACCGCCACGATGGTTATCGGTGACTTCCTGCGACGCCGGCTGGCGCCGCTGCGACACCGCGAGCGGCCGGCGTGGATGTACACCGGTGACCTGGACTTCACTCGGACGGAGGTCGGCGCCGACAAGAACCGGACTGAGGCGGCGTTGGCCGCCACCCTGAGGATGCTGCTCGGGATCTCGGACGCCTCGGCCGCCGATCTGTCGCGGCCGGACCTGCCGCTCTGCGTCGACGCGGAGCGCCAGGCCATCTTGGACATGATGCCGACGTGCGACGCACGTGGCATCATTGCCCCACCAAAGGACGGCAGGCGCAGGCCGGCGGGGGGCATCCGGATCGCCGCTAGCGAGGAGGAGGTCGAAGCGGCGCGGGCGGCTCAGGCACCGAGCGCCTCAGCCGCGATCCACAACCCTGCGGATCCGAAGGGCAAAGGGCAAGCCCCTCCTCCCCCGTCCCCGCCGCCGCGGCCGCAAGCTCCGAAGCCGAGGCCACCAGCACCGCCGACCGTGGGGAGGCGAGCGACGGACGCCGGAGGCAGCTCCGGGGCGGGCTCCTCCGGACAGGCAGGAACTGCACTGCGGTATTCTGGCCCGGTGCCTCCGCCGCCCCCTCCGCCCGCGCGCCCTGCAGCGCCTGGGGCCGGAGGCAGCGGTTCTGGGCAAGGGCCCTCTGGAATCGCGCCAGTTGGAGGCTCGTCGGCGGCGGACGCGGGCGCCGCCGCCGGGCAGAAGAGGAAGGACCCGCCGCCACCCCTTGGCGCGGGGCGCCATGTTTCCAGGGGCGCGTGGCGGTAAGCGAGAGCTTTTTTCAGTCTGTCCTTTCTTTCTCCTTTTTTGGCTAAGTGTTTTGCTCGGGAGCTGACCCGAACTTGTTTGCGTCTGTCTTTTCAGGGAGAGCAAGAGGTCTCGCCCGTCCCCGAGCTCTCCTCCTGCAGTGAGGGCTCCAACAGTCCCGAGCGGTCCCTCGGTCCCGAGCGGTCCCGAGCGGTCCCTCGGTCCCGAGCGAGCCGGTGGGGCCGGCCCCAAGCACGACCTCTGCCCCGAGCGCGAGCCCTACCCCGAGCTCGGCGGCGGTCGTGACGGAAGAGACGGAGGTGCCGGTAGCGGAGGCGCCGCTGACGGTGGAGGAGCCGGCAGCGGTGGAGGTGCCGGCGACGGTGGAGGTGCCAGAGCCAGAGGCGGAGGTGCCTGAGGGGCTTCGCGCCGCCGCAACCGAAGAGCAGGCGGCGGCGCCTGAACAAGAGATGGCCTCAGATGAAGGGGCCGAAGGCATCCGGCCCGAGGGAAGGGCCGATGTCTTGATCGTGGCCGGGCGCCCCGTGCCCCGGGAGGAGGAGCTCGGGGGCCATGGCCTTACTGCGCCGCCCGAGGAGCAGCCTGAGGTGCGACAAGGCCAGGCACCGCGGCGAGGCCAGACATCTCGGGGGGGCCCCTCTGAGATGTTTGAGGCCGCGCACGCCGCCATCGACCAGCTCCGTGAGGACCTCCTTTCTAGGGAGAAATCCTTAGAGGATCGGGAGCGGTCCTTGGAGGAGATGGCAGAGAAGCTCTCAGCTCGCGCTCGCATCGCCAAGCGAGAGTACGAGAAGGATCTTGCCGAAGTCGACCGCCAGCGGGACCTCCTCGACGAGATGAGAAGGGAGATCATCCCGAGGGTGAAGGAGGTCGAACGGCAAGAGCGGGAGCTCAACCGCCGGGCCGCGCTAGTCAGGCCGCGCGAGCTGGATTTGGCGGTGCGGGAAAAACACGCCGCTGAGAAGGAGGCGCAGCTGCAGCGGCTTGCCGATGACCTCGCCCGCTGCGAAGATCAGCAGTTCCTCCGGGCTGGAGAGCTCGAGACGAAGGCGCAGGAGCTCAGCCAACTCGAGCTCTCCCTTGAAAAGGCGACGAACGACCTGGACGCCGAAGTCCAGTCGCGCGTCAATGCTGCTCGCGAAGAGCTTGCTAAGGAGATGGCGCAGCTCCGCTCGGAGGGCCAAAACTTCAAGCAGCGGCTTGAAGACTCGTGGGCGACGAGGCGCACCCTCCAAGACCAACTCCGAGAAGCGGAGGAGGCGAGGAAGCGCGAGTCCTCGGAGGCTGCCGCGAAGCTGGAGGAGGTTGACAGCGAGAGGCTCCGGCTCCTCACCGAGCGGAGCGCGGCGGTGAAGGTGATGAAAGCCATCTTCTACCGCGCGAGGAACGCCGCCGAGGTTGCTGGACTTGGCACCGCTTCCTTGCCGGGCTTCGACGATGACCCTGGGAACATCGCCCTGCGCTTCGAGAGCATCACCGAGCGCCTCGAGGGACTCGGTGAAGCCGTGCGCAGCCAGATCGAGGAGGAAGGCCGGGAGTTGGCGGTCGTGGTGGTGGAGCACACTCTGGCGTGCTACCACGGCCGCGACCCTAACTTCCCTTTGTCGCCAGCCTTGGAGGGGCTTGACGTGATCGACGAGGCCGCCGAGGAGGAGGCCCGGAAGGCAGTCCGCAGGGCGGCCGATGAGATCGCCCGGCGTTTTTCCCGCGTGGAGGATGCCGGCAGAGGCGACGGCGCCGGCGATGGCGACGGCACCGGCGACGGCGGCGCCGGCGAAGAGTAGCTCCTCCTTTTTTGCCTTTGTTTTTTGTTGCTCTTAGTCCAGGGCTTGACCCTTTGTAAGAACTTTCGCTTGTTATGCAAAGAACCTTTGGCCCGAAGGCCCTTTGTCCCTTGCTTTTTTTTCTTGCTATGCTTGTGCTGGAAATGTCTTCACTTCCTTGCTGCTTCGGGCGAAGCGTCTGGCTCTTGCTCGGAGAGGGACGAGAGACGGTCCTCGGGACGCCCCGAAGGCCCCAGCCCCCGAGAGGTAGACGCGCCGAGGCTGAAGCGAGGCCCCGCCCTCGGGGCACGGGGTGCCCTCGAGCGAAGCTCCATCTAACTCCTTTGCTTGCCTGCAAAAAATTGCCAAAGTCTTTGTGCTCGGGACAATCATTGGAACGCTTAATTGTTAATATGCATCGCGCTAATCATTGCACTTATATGATTTTTCCTAACTTTGAGAATTTTCGTTTTAACTCGGCAATGCTTCCTTATGCTTCTGGAACGCTACTGGGAAAAGCCGCCGGGTGCGTGCGAGAGCGCGTAGGGTACTTTGGGCGGCTTATTTACCGGGCTGATGTCCAGGGTTAAGAAACCAGGCAAGACACCAGGGTTTTAAGCGGACACCCCGAAGCACTCCCCGTGGCCCTTGTCGCTGCCTTCAGGCAGACCCCACCGCGAACACAGAAGGCAGTTGGAAAAATTGGCGAGGAAAAACTAGTCGTTCATGTATAATGCTCGGGGGCTTTGAGAACATAAAAATGTGATCAGAAGCTTAGCTTATAGATCGGGACTCAGGGTGATTTGGCACCCCGTGGCCTAGTGTCGATCCAGCGGGCGGCGCCCGGGAACTTCATCATGGTGAACCTGTTTACTTTATGAGCGATTATGCAATTTACTTAGCAAAAGGGGGTGTTTTCCACAGGTCCCTCGGGGGGTTTGCCTGTTAACGCGTCCCTCGAGTTTTCGGGTCTGCCGACCCGTCCCGAGCATGAGAAGTGAAGCTATCCGACTGACATGAGGTTGGGTGGCGCTCGGATCTGCTAACCAGCAGAGCACGGTGGCCAGGGGCTTATTTGCCCTGACTCGGACGTGCTCGGGGCATAGCTAATTGCCCGAACGTCTTACGGCCTGACAACAGGTATTCGGATAAGCTCGACTGCTCGGGCTCGGACCGGTGGGACCTACTTTTGCTAATTATGGAGGAAATATTGATATTGATATTGGAATAAGGAATTTAAACTTTGCACAGGGAATTCATATGAAGGGAAACTGTAACTTTTATATTGATAAGAACGCTAATTAAATAGCTCGGAATACAAAGGAGCCCCCGAGCGCGGGCGCGAGCGCGCGGGATACTCGGGTGACCTTTGGCCGGACCGGCGCTCGGGGTTCGGGAGCCAGGCTGAGCGGCCGGGGCTTTGGGGTGACGAACCCGGAACTTCCCATGACTCACATTTGACACTCGGGGAGCTGACTCTAAAAGCAAAAACTTACCCGGGCTATTCACGGGAAAAACTTGCGTAGGAGCTCGATGTTCCAAGCGTAGGGCAGCGTCATTCCATCTTCGTCGGCGAGCCTCACCGAGCCTGGCCGGGTGACTCTGGTCACGCGGTATGGTCCCTCCCATTTGGGCGAGAGCTTGTTCTTGCCTTCCCGGGTCTGGACGCGGCGAAGCACCAGGTCTCCGACTTCAAGAGACCTCGGCTTGACGCGGCGCTCATGGTAACGGCGAAGACCTTGCTGGTATCTGGCAGCGCGAAGGGCAGCTCGGCATCTATGTTCCTCAAGGAAGTTGACGTCCTCGACCCTGCGCTGCTCTTGATCTTCCTCCGAGTACGCCGCTACCCGAGGGGAGCGGAAAGTAAGCTCGGAAGGAAGGACTGCTTCTGCCCCGTATACGAGGAAGAAAGGGGTTTCACCGGTCGCCCGACTGGGGGACGTCCGGATGGACCAAAGGACGGCGGGGAGCTCTTCTATCCAGCCAGCGCCGCACTTCTTGAGCCTGTCGAACGATCTTGTCTTGAGCCCCCGAAGGACCTGGGCGTTAGCACGCTCGACCTGTCCGTTTGCTCGGGGGTGTGCGACGGAGGCGAAGCAGATTTCTGTCCCGAGGGCTTGACAGTACTCGAGGAAGGCGTCGCTCGTGAACTGTGTGCCGTTGTCGGTGATGATGCGGTTAGGCACCCCGAACCGGCTCATGATGCCTCGGATGAACTTGATTGCTGACTGTTTGTTTATTTTGACGACTGGCTCGGCTTCCGTCCACTTGGTGAACTTGTCGATTGCGACGTAGAGGTACTCGTAGCCCCCGACCGCTCGGGGGAACGGGCCCAAGATATCCAGCCCCCAGACCGCGAAAGGCCACGAGAGGGGGATGGTCTGGAGTGCCTGAGCGGGCTGATGTATCTGCTTGGCGTGGAATTGGCAGGCCTTGCAGCGTCGAACCAGCTCCAAGGCGTCCTCGAGGGCTGTCGGCCAGTAAAAACCTTGCCGAAAGGCTTTACCGACCAGCGTGCGAGACGATGCATGGCTACCGCACTCGCCCCCCGTGGATGTCTGCGAGCATGTCGCAGCCTTCTTCCCAAGAAATGCACTTCATAAGAATGCCATTGTTACCGCGCCGATAGAGGTCCCCATCTACAAGCGCGTACCTTTTTGATTGCCGCGCAATTCTTTCCGCAACGGCTTCGTCTTCGGGAAGGATGTTTTCTTTCAGGTATCCTCGGATCTCGGGGATCCAGGTGTCCTGAGAACAGGTGGCGAGCACGCGGTGCTCACCCGGCGGCGGCCTGACGGGAGGATCTCCCACTGAAGGCGCCGCCTGGGTAGACTCGCCTTGGCGCGAGGTTCCCCCTTCGTCTTGGTCGGCGGCCTCGACGGACGGCCGAGAGAGCCTTTCTTCAAAGGTCCCAGCCGGGACCGGCTCCCGAGAGGAGGCCAGTCGCGATAGAATATCGGCGGCGTCGTTGTAGCGGCGAGGGATATGCTAGAGCTCCAGCCCGTCGAAACGCCGCTCTAACTTCCTGACTTCGCTCAGGTATGCTGCCATTTGAGGGTCCGAGCATTGATATTCCTTCGACACCTGATTGACGACTAACTGGGAGTCGCCTTTGACGAGCAGACGGCGGATCCCGAGGGATGTGGCAGCGCGCAGCCCTGCGAGGAGGCCTTCATACTCGGCCATGTTGTTGGTGGCGCGGAAGAGCAACTGCACGACGTCCTGGAGGGTCTCACCCGTCGGAGAGGTGAGGACCACTCCAGCCCCCGCGCCCTTGAGCGAGAGGGAACCATCGAAGTGCAGAGTCCAGTGCTCGGATCCTCCTTGTCCCGGGTCGGTGCAGAGTTGTTTGCTTTCGTCTTCGGGCACCGGCGTCCACTCGGCGACGAAGTCGGCCAGAGCTCTGCTTTTGACCGTGTGGTTGCTGACGAAGCGTAGGTTGAACTCTCCGAGCTCGATGGCCCACTCGACGACTCGCCCAGTGGCCTCCCGGTTGCGGAGGATGCGCTCGAGGGGGAAGGCCGTGACCACCCGGACCTCATGCGCTTGGAAATAATGCCGGAGCTTCCTCGATGCGACGAGCACCGCGTAGAGGAGCTTCTGAGCTTGGGGGTACCGCGTCTTGGCGTCGCGCAATACCTCACTGATGAAGTACACAGGATGCTGCTGCACGCGTACCCGAGTGGAAGGCTGCTCGGGCTCAGCCCCCGAGCGATTGACTTCATCCTCGAGCAAGGCGGATGGCTCGGGGACGCTCGGGGACTCGGATCCGAGAGCTCCGCCCGCTTCCCCGAGAGCTACGCTCGGGAGCTCGCTCTCGGGAGATTCTGTTGGTTGCTCGGGGTCACCGCTCGGGGGCCCGAGAACCTTCGCTCGGTCGGGGGATGCCGGGAGCTCGGACCCGACCTCCCTTTCGGCCACGAGGACAGCGCTCACCACCCGGGGCGTCACCGAGAGGTAGAGAAGCAAAGGCTCCTCAGATCTCGGTGCCACCAGGACCGGAGGCGAGGTGAGGTACTTCTTGAGGCCCTCGAGGGCCTGCTCGGCGTCGGGGGTCCACTCGAAGTGGCCCGACTTCTTGAGGAGCTTGAACAAGGGGAGGCCTCGCTCCCCGAGCTTGGAGATAAAACGTCCCAAGGCAGCCATGCAGCCCGTCAGGCGCTGCACGTCCTTGAGACGAGCCGGCGGACGCATCTGGTCGATGGCCCGGATCTTCTCGGGGTTGGCTTCAATGCCTCGGCTTGAGACCAAATAGCCGAGAAGCTTGCCGGAAGGAACCCCGAAGACACACTTCTCGGGGTTCAGCTTCATGCGAGTACTGCGGAGACTGTTGAAGGTCTCGGCGAGGTCCTCGATGAGCGTTTCCTCGCGCCTTGATTTGACGACGAGGTCGTCGATGTAGGCCTCAACATTGCGACCTAGCTGCGACTGCAAAGTTATACGCATGGCCCGTTGATAGGTCGGGCCAGCGTTTTTCAACCCAAAAGGCATGCGGACATAGCAAAAGGTCCCCGCAGGGGTTGTAAAAGAAGTTTTCTCCTCATCCTTTACAACCATACTAATCTGGTGATAACCAGAGTAGGCATCTAAAAAACAGAGAAGATCACACCCTGCGGTGGAATCTACTATCTGATCAATGCGAGGTAAAGGAAAAGGGTCTTTAGGACAAGCCTTATTGAGGTCGGTGTAGTCCACGCACATCCTCAGCTTGCCGTTGGGCTTGGGGACGACCACCGGGTTGGCGAGCCATTCGGGGTGGAGGACTTCCCGGATGAAGCCAGCTGCAAGGAGCCTGCTGACTTCGTCCCGGACGAACTCCTGTCGTTCTGGTGCTTGACGGCGCACCTTTTGCCGAATGGGCCGAGCGTCGGGACGCACGACGAGACGATGCTCAGTCACTTCCCTAGGAACCCCGGGTATGTCGGACGGTTGCCATGCAAACACGTCAGCGTTTGCCCGGAGGAAAGTGATGAGCGCGCCTTCCTATTTGGTGGCCAGGCGGCCGCCGATCTTGACGGTCTTAGACGCGTCTTCCCCCAGGGCCACCTCCTTAACAGGGACAGAGTCATCGGCAGTGACTCTGGCCTTGGTCGGGGGCGGACCCGAGGACTCGGGGAGCTCGGGGACGTCGTCGAAGGCTGTAGCAACCTTGGAGAAAAGTTGCTCGGCACAAGCGACGGAGCCCTGGATGTCGGCCGGCACGGTGATGGTGCCGTTGGGGCCTGGCATTTTGATCGTTAGGTAAGCGTAGTGGCCAGCGCCGTCGACCGCTGATTGGTCGGGGCGCGGGTCGTGCCAGGCACGGGCTTCCGCCGCTTTAGCGCACTTGTCCGCGATAGCGAACAAGTCCGCGGTGGACCGGACTTCCCGTGTGCCCAGCTTCTCAAGCATCTTTTCGTCGCGGACTCCCTGCCGGAAGGCGGCGATGACGGCTTCGTGAGATATCTTGGGGATGGTGTTACGTACCTGGCTAAAATGTTGGATGAAGTGCCGCAACGTTTCCCCTTTTCGCTGCCGAAGAGCGTGGAGATCGCTCTCCGTACCAGGGCGCTCGAAAGTGCCCTGGAAGTTCGCCACGAACTGGTGGCATAGGTCCTCCCAAGAAGTAACGGAGCCTGAGGGAAGGTTCATGAGCCAGGATCGGGCCGAACCCTTCAGGGCCATCGGGAACCAGTTGGCCATGACCTTCTCGTCGCCTCCAGCGGCCTCCACCGCGGTGGGATAAATCTGGAGGAACTCCTCGGGGTGGAAGGACCCATCATACTTCTGCGGCAGCTCTGGCCGAAACTTGTTCGGCCAGGTGACGCGACGAAGTTCGGGAGTGAAGGCCTGGCAACCCGCTCCATAGCGGGGGGTGCCGGCCTCAACGCCTTGCTGGACGCGGGGGCGCTCCCTAGAGCGCGCGCGGCCGGCGGTAGGGCCGGAGGAGGATTGGCCCTCGTCCACCCTATCGCGCTCGCGTTGGCGCTCGATGATGGTGCGCGCGTCCTCGACTTCTCCTCGCCTGCCGAGACGGTGGCGAAGATCTTGAACATTCCCCCGGGCCGGGGAGGCGACCGAGGGTGGAGATCCGCCGCGCCGACCACCGACAGGCGCGCGCGGCGGTCGTGGTGGCGCCGGCGGCGAAGCCGCTGAGGGGACGGCGCGGGCGCCGCCGCGCCTGGAGGAGGTGTGATGGCTCCTGGCCGCCGCCTCGCGTCGGGCGGTGTCGACCAGGTTGGCGAGATCCTGGAGCCATGGGCCCACAGGGGATGCGGCTTGCACCGGGACGGGCGGATGCCGGAGGAGAAAATGCGCCGCTTGCAGCGCGCTCCCCTCCCCGGGATCGTTGAAGTTGAGCTGGCGACGAGGTGGCGGCCGCCGAGAAGACTCGGCGGCACTGCCAGAGGCCCGATGCCGCCGACGCAACTCAAAGGCATCGACACCCGGTGTGTCACCGGTCTCGCTGAGGGAATCCGAGTCAGAAGGTGACGGGGACAGATCTACCTTTTCCTTCCCGGCAGGCAGGCGAGGATCCGCATCCTCTCCGGTAGGCAGGCGAAGATCCGCATCCGCCATGGCGGTAGGCTCGAAAAAACTCTAGACGCCCCCTACCTGGCGCGCCAGCTGTCGGCGTGTAGACGCCTCTAGCGGTGGTCCGGTTGGACCCCCTTTGGGATTCGGCCGGGGGCGATATAGAGTTCTTCTTATGAGCCGGTGACGGATCGTGGGATAGATAATATTTGGCGCAAGAGACACAGGGATTTATCCAGGTTCAGGCCACCCGGAGGTGTAATACCCTACGTCCTGCTTTTTGTGTGTGTGTTTGTATTGATTCTATGGAGGTTACAAGGGTGTTCTTCCTTACAAGAGGCTGGCTTAGAGCCCACCGACGATGTTCTATGAAAAGTGCTATATGTGGATCTGGATTCAGCCCTCGAAGCCACCGATCTCACCTAGAGTCGTATGCTTATCTATTAGCCAACCCTTTGCATGGCCTGGGAACTCCCCTTATATAGTCGGGGGTTCACCACAGCGGCCAAGGGTGACTTGGGTGCTAAGGAAACGCCCATTCCTCTATCTAATGCGCTGCGCCGATCCTCGAGCCATACGCCTCCCTGCCATGCCTTCGAACAGGGGCCCTGACATCTTTATGTCCATCGGGCCCCGCGAGAGAGGACTTACCGGTGCTTTTCTGACCGAGTTGGCGGCACATCTGCTCCCGGGCCCCGGTGTCAGCGACCAAACGCGGGCCACGGGGCGCGCGGTGATTTGACCCAAAGGGGCAAAAGGGGCTGACAGCGACGCGGGCGCGCGGGGCGGCGCGCCTGGCCGGTCAACAAACCTGTCAGACGGACCCATCCCATGGCAGGGGTTATGGCAAAAAGGGATTTGCCCTGCGCGGATGGGACCCGGCCTGACCGTTATCATGCCCTCATAGGGCTTTAGCATTTAATGCGCGAATGACAGGCATTAAATGCCTCTGCAGGGGTTGAGGCTTGCGGGAGAAGCCAACACACTGCAGCGGCGGGCCCGGAGGAGGGCCCCGCAGGGGGACCCTACGACCCCCGAGCGCTCCGATCCCGAGCGACCCCCTCGGCGCCCGAGGGGCGCCAGCTTGTCCCGGGCTGTTCCCGGGTGACCCCGAGCGCTCGGGGAGCGCTCGCTGGAGAGTCGCTTGGGACTTCTCTTCGGGGAAAACGCCAGGAGGTTCGCTCGGGGACTCCCCCGAGCACTCCCCTGGGCCCCACGCCCTGCGGGACGCCGGACGCTCGGGGATCCTCAATTCTTGGGCCTCGGACCCTCGGGAGCCCGGGGCCCTCTTTAGAGGGCTTGCATGGCCCGAGCACCCAGGCTTAGACCACCGGGCCCACTTGCCACGTCAGTGGGGCCCTCGCCGTTCCGGCCGCCACGTGCCACGCCCTGCGGCTCTGGTTGGTCTCCACCGGCGGTTCGGGGGACCCTGGGCCCCATTCCGCCGACATAGGTGCATCTCCTTAGCATAGAAACCGAGGATCAATGCAAATCTCCCTTAAAAAACGTACTAAGCATTGGTATCAATAGTTGTCGCCGATAAAAAGCGTTGTTTCCCGTTTGTCCCGTCCGCGCTTTGCTTATGGGAACGGTGTCCAACCGTTTTTTGACCCGCATCTAAGGGTGGAAACTGGCAACGGATAATCCGTATTATCCGATATTCATATTCGAGAAAACACTAAAACGGCAAACAATATCCGTATCCGAATTAAAAACGGATGTGGATACAGATATTATCCGGATTTATTTCCCGGATACAGATGTGGGTATGGTACTGGATTATAAAATAAAGTTATATTAGCCCATTTCAACAACTCTCTAAGTCTCTAACTTCTTAGCCCGATTATATAACCCATTAAGCTCAATAGGCATATCAAAACTTTATTTCTCTATGTGAGACATATTTTTATCATCACTTATCCATGTAGAACATATTACTATCATATATCATCGATTTATAATGTCATTAACTTATCATCATGTTCATGTACTTATCTAGTTATGTGGTTTATCATAGTCTATCATTAAATCTGTAGGATATTCGTATCTGACCGAATTGAGTATATATCCGATTCGTATTCGTATTCGAGTAACATTCAATCTATATTCGTATTTGACAATATCTGTATTTGTATCCATATTCGCTTTGAAAATATGAAAATAGAAGTGAAAAAGGCATTATCCGATCCGTTTTCACCCTTTCCCGCATCGCAGCATGCTGACGCTGCAACGCACGCCTCCAGCAGTCCAGTTGAGGCCAACCTCAATGCTCGCACTAGACTGACCAGGTTCAACGTGGTTTATGCGTCCCAAGAACGAAACGAAGGATAGCGAGCAAGATCAGAAGCACCAGATCCCCCTATGCCTAGAATCAGAACCTCGGTTGTAAGAGCATCTCCAATAGCATACCCATATTTTGTCCCAATACCCAAAAACTACCAATATGGGTGTTTTGCTTAAAAAACGAGCTCCAACAGCATACCCATATCTGCATGGATACCCATAAAATATGGGTAGCCACCCATATTTTGCTACCAAATACCCATATATGGGTATTCCCTACCAGGATACCCATCCTACCCAAAAACTTGGCGCCAACTTCAACCGCCCAAAAGAGAGAGTTCCCCGCCGCCCCGCCGCCCCACCCTGCGTCGGTGCCGCCGATTCCGGCCGCCGGACGCCGCCGCCACCACTCCCGCGGCCACCCCGAGCCCCGCCGCCACCCCGCCGCCCCATCCCGCCGCTCGACGGCCTCCCCCGCGACCTCCCCGACCTCCGCCGAGCTCGCCATCGCCCCGGTCGCCATCCCGCCGCCGCCGCGCTCCCCCGAGGCCCGCCGCGCTCCCCCGACCCCCAGCGCTGCCGAGCTCCCCCGAGCCCCGCCGCCCGCTGCGCTCCTCTGCGCCGCCGCCGCCTTCAGATCTGGCGCCGCCGCTTGTCCTCCCCCTCCCCCCCCGCCGAATGCCGAGCTCCCCCGAGCCCCGCCGCCCGCCGCGCTCCTCTGCGCCGCCGCCGCCTTCAGATCTGGCGCCGCCGCCCAGGGGGAGGAGGGGAGCTCGGGATCCCGCGGTCGCGGCTACGGCCCGCGCGGCGAAGAAAGCCGCGCCTGCGGCGAGGCCCCCGCCGCCGGCGATGCCTTCCTCCGCGCCACCGGCTCCTCCAGCACCGCCCCGGGTGCCTTCTCCTCCCCTCGCGCCGCCGCTTGAGGGCAAGCCGGCGTCCTCCGTGTTTGGATTAGAGAAGAAGAAGCATATGGGTAGCCAAATATGGGTATGCTGTAAAAGCAGAAATTTTTTTGGCTACCCAAATCTTCTCTCTCCTCTACCCATAATGGATTTGGGTACCCAAAATATGGGTATGCTATTGGAGATGCTCTAATGCTGGGGCCTGGAGGCGGCACGGCCGGAAAGGCATTACTGTCCTGTGTATATGTGTACCTTCCACAGAAGTACTTCACTCGATTCACATGGAGGTGCTCGGTTCTCGACGGTTCTTCAGAAAGGAAACGAGGAAAGGCACGAGGAAGGGTGTTGCAGGATGCATGTTCTTGAGCAGACGCTAGTTCGTGCTGTCGAATCAAAGAGGCCAGTGCTACATACAATCTGCATGGAGCTCATAGCTAATACACGAAAGGAAAAGGGAGGTAGTGAGGTGTCTAAAAATTCTGTCATTCTTGCGGACGGCGTGAAGCAAGACTAGGTTATACGAAGAAGAAAATAACGGAAACTGAATTGGGATTGCATTATATGTTTACATTCACTAGCCAAACTAAACTGCTAGCGTTCAGATGAATCGTTCTTTTAGGGAAGATATCCGACACCAACGAACATGTACAGGTTCATCACGTTCAGCAGAACACGCCTCCTCACCCAATCTCACACAAAAGGCAGCAAGAACCAAACGCCTACGAGGCAACTGCTCCTATCACGCGAGCCCTGCCACCTCCGTACCACCTTGGCCTTCTCTGGATCTTCAACGTTAATAATATCACATGGCATAATTATCAAGGAATACATATTGTCTAATAACTTAATTTTAAACAACTACACTAGTTCACGTTTATTTGTCACCACCGACTAGTCTGACATTGACCCATTAAGTTTTACAAATGATAATTATTCAGATATTTAATTACATGACATTTATGATGTTGTTAGACTTGTAATCAAAGGTACTTTTCTAGTATTCTACGTTTAGAGTCATTCATTTTTGTGTTGATTAACAATTAACAGCCAAATCTTCATGAATCAAAGTCAACGATAGTAAATAAATGCGAACGAATAGAGTACATGCTCTCTAGAAACTACTACTAATTTAGTTTCCGGATAGATACCCCGACATGATCGTATTGTTTTGTGAAATCTAATAACGCGAAGTACTGTCCATCCACAATGTGGTCATTTTACCAGTGCAAACTTCACATTTGCCTTTATGAGTCGGCACATCACATTGTGAAGATGGAGCAAACAAAAAGATTTCATGAAACGGTTCATTTACATGCACAGGATGCTTCCCCGCATACATACACAGGCTGCAACATTATAAACAAACGGGGAAATGGGCAAGATGAAGGATGCGTTTAGTGAGACTTTTCGCTTTTCAATATGTGATGTACTCTACTTAGAAACTATGCACTGGTTCATACTAGTGTAGCAGAAAATCAGATATACGATCCTCATGTGCTCTCTCTCTCTCTCTCTCTCTCTCTCTGTGGCAACGGCATAACGGCAACGGTCAAGCCGCCCCAACAACCGTACGGCGAGACGAGCACGTCAACGACCTGCCCAACGGCGCGGGAGCCGGGAGGGGCACTTCCGTGATTTCACCTTACCCACCAGAACTGGACCCGCACACGGTGAAAAGGGGTAAAGCGTGGCCATGCTTAGTTCTTTTTTCCCCTCTTTTATTTGCGACGAAGCTGATTACTGCTTAGCTTAACCATGCATGAAAGAAACCAAACATCCAGGACACTTAGGCCCTGTACAACGCAGGTACTTAGACAGGTGTCTCAGAAAAAAAATCTAATTTTTTTTATGAGATCGATTTACACAGGTGCTTAAGAAGAACGACGAAAGCAAAGTTTAGCTTCCGGTGCTAGGCTGGTGCTTAGAGTGATACAGGTGACAGAGTAGATGTTACACGAATATTAAAGCAACTTAAACACCCATATGAAGCACTCTGCATTGCAAGTCACATATTTTTTTGAGACGCAACGCTATTCTCTTTCTTTAAGTACTGGTCTATAAGCACTCTGCATTGTACATGGTCTTACACAATCAAGTTCTGTACAGTGCTAAAACGGCTCTCCCTGCAGCAATGCAAGATCTCATTCTCTCTCCTTTTTACGGTTTTCCCTCGCAAAAGTCAAGGTCACCACCCATCACGGGCAAAGAAGACGCCACTTCCCATCAACACACTGGTCACTGGGTACCCAACTACCCATATGTAGAGAGCGGTCTCAGCAGTAGCACACCCTCGGTACCGCACAGCTCCGGTAGTGCTCACACAGTTACCACACTTTATTTCACCTGCTGCTTTCCGTTATAAATCAGGCCACCACTCTGGTACACTACTCACTCAGTTCCCATTCCCCTGCCCCTGTGTTGCCATTTGTACATAGTAGCCAACCAGCCAACGGAGCCCCGCTGAGTTCTGGGCATTGGGGCTTGTGATTTCTCGAAGCCATAAAAGGGAGAGCCCCAAAAGAAGGCTACCAGCACTCCAGTCCAAGTGAGGCAGCCGCAGAGCTAGTACAAGGCGGAGGAAGGGCGAAGGGGAAAGAAGCCAGCCCCGCAATGGCTTCCTCGTCCTCCTTGGCACCCTTCTTGCTCTGCATTCTGCTGCTGGCGTCCCCCGTTTCTGCCACATTCTTGTTCGACGGCGGGAAGTCGGCGGCGGCGGCGGGCAAGGCGGTCGACATGGAGTGGCGGCCAGCCACCGCGACGTGGTATGGCGACGCCGAAGGCGACGGCAGCACCGGTAAAAGCTCTGAACTCGCATCCATTCTAGAGAAAGCTAGCTCTGCAATCTCCATGGTTGTTCACCACTTACTCAAGTAGTCAAGTGTCAAGTCTACTGGCAAGCTATCGTTTTGCGAGGAAGGCTAGCATTTGATTGGAAATTTACCTTTTCTATTTGCAACTCAATTGGAAAAATACATCATTGAGCAACTACACAGGACTCGGTTTTTAGAGTACCGTATTGCGCGTTGCTCGATCAGAGTCCAGAGACACCAAGCTCATCAGTCTTCCTATTTTTACCGAGCTGATGATCAGGATCATTACCTGAAAAAGATAATTAGGATTTTAGGTGCTATCGTAGCCATCACATTTGCATCAGACGGTCTTAGTTCTTTTGATCTTCTCTGGAACAAATTCTTTTGGTCAAAAAGAGGAACGATTATTTCTTCCGTTGCGACATTTCTGGCGCGACCTCTGCGGATCCCATGAGATCCGCAGGGAATTTCGGTGGGCCAGCGCCTACACGAGTCAAGCAGTGAGGCGGTCCATTGCTTTACGATTCAGGCGACGGGCTTTTTCAGCTCAGCGACCGGCGAAGACGACCGTGCCAGGCCTTCCGTAAAAGGCTACTCCAGCGACATCATTTACCCGGTACCAAACGGCTGAAATCTCTCCATGATAAATGCACTCCCTGGCTCAATCTCACGCACCACCGACACTGCTGGTAATTTTGGTTCTGCGTCCGTAAAAGGCTAATCCAGCGATGCATCGCATTTACACTCGGAACACTGCAGTACTTGTCACAGTAGATTGCGTTCAGTTTTGTCGTTCTATCGGCTCATCTTACAACGGCACAGTGCCATTGTGACCATCGTTGGCTCTGTTTCCGGCAAGTTGCTCTTTGATTTCTTAAGCTTTGGTGCTCTTACTTGGCTGTTTCTTCTGTATATTTTACCTGTAAACCGGTACTTTTACAGTTTACACTGCCATTAGCAAAAAAATGCAGTACTTGTGCACAGTTTTTTTTTCTTTTGCAACTTTTGAGAGAACTTTGTGGCTTGGGAGTTTGGATCGATTTGATTCTAAGCGCACATCAACGTTTCAGGCGGCGCGTGCGGGTACGGGTCGCTGGTGGACGTGGTGCCGATGAAGGCGCGCGTGGGGTCGGTGAGCCCGGTGCTGTTCAAGGACGGCGAGGGGTGCGGCGCCTGCTACAAGGTCAAGTGCCTCGACCACAGCATCTGCTCGCGCCGCGCCGTCACGGTCATCGTCACCGACGAGTGCCCCGGCGGCGGGCTCTGCGGGTTCGGCCACACGCACTTCGACCTCAGCGGCGCCGCCTTCAGCAGGATGGCCGTCGCCGGCGCCGGCGGCCACCTGCGCGACCGAGGGCAGCTCTCGGTGGTGTACAGAAGGTGAGCACCACCACTTCTTCAAGTCCTTTTTAGTGCACTGTCAGTTGCTACAACTTGTTCTGGTTAGTTAACTAGTTAAATTAAGGACTGAACTGGCGCATGCCGCAGTGGACAAGTAGCCTAGATACAAGAGCACATACTTGTTTACTCCCCTCGTGAAGTTACAAAAATGGTTAAATGGGTAGTGGACTGTTGTCAAAACATTGCTAGTATTGTGGCTTTCCCCATCGTATCTTCAAGCACAGTAGGAATTAAATTGTCCAGGGTTAAATGGGTTGCAGCTAACAGCTGTCTTGGGTCCGTCTGCTGTTGAGTTACTCATGCCTCTGCGTGATGTAACTCAGTCAGAGGTGCAGATGTCTATCATGTGGCGTCTAATATCTTGTCAAGATTCCATGGTCAATTTTCTCCGCTCTCCAGTCTGTCTGACCATAGAACAGCTGTCGTCTATCTGCAGCAACTCACTACTGCATACGTACTTCCTGTAACTCAGTGTAGTGAGAACGTTAGATTACGACTTAGGACTAGGACTAGGAATATCGATTGGTTTAGTTAGTTAACCGTGACAGTTGGTGTTTCTTTTATTTGAGAAACTGAGCAGTGCGGTGTGTGTATGTACCAGGACGGCGTGCAAGTACGGTGGGAAGAACATAGCCTTCCATGTAAACGAGGGCTCCACGAACTTCTGGCTCTCGCTACTCATCGAATTCGAGGACGGCGAGGGCGACATTGGATCCATGCAGCTAAAGCAGGTAAAAATGAAACTTTCTTTGACTGCTCTTTTCCATTAGCTAGTAGCAGCACGTTAACACAGGGAATAGGAAAATTGGTTTATCTTTTGCCTTTAACTGAGTGCTAGGAACATGTTTTGGGTTATATGGGACAAATGCTTTGTGGGGTGCAATAGGACCGCGCATTCTTTCCTTTGATGTGAGTTCTTCATCCCCCTTTCATGTGGTTGGAGACATGTGTACTGTTGGTTGCTTTTACCCTCAGGCCTCTGCTGGCTAGCACTGCCACTGTTGTTAGGCATTTAGGCCTTTGTACTGTCTTTCGTAGAACAACCTGAAGTTGTGGAATCAAATTTCCTCACCAACCCGTCATTTTAGAGGAAGTGAAACCGAAAGGTAAGGACTCTTTGCAGAAATTAATTGTTTGCCCAGCCTAAGCTTATACACAAGTAGAAGGAACGGTCAGCAGGCACAAGAAATAAGCCACACATGACCAAGAAAGTGTGCTGCTTTCGTGCACTGTCTACCACGCAGAGTCACACGCTCTAATCAAACCCTGTCGTAAAGACACGATTCTCTTTGCAATATGATTCCCATCCGGAATGTACACCATAAAATATCCGAACACATGAACCCTGCCAAGTCTTCCATCAAGGACTCACCTTTTCCCCCGAAATTCAACTGCCCTGTGCCTGCCCAATGATGCTGCCGCTTTTACTCGGTCATTCGGTCAAGGACTAAAGAGACACAATTGCCCTGCCTTTTTGCACTTGCTAATGCTTTCAGGGTTGTTTAAATGTGACACCCATCCTGCACACTGTGCTGGCACGCTGTGCGAGCTGTGTCACGTGTGGCCTTGTGGGCTTGTGGCATCCAAAGATTCGGGAGTCCCATACGACGATGTTTGTGCTGCGCTGTAAAGCTCGTTTCAGGCTCTGCTTATTACCGTAGTGCTTTATAGTTCGAGCTGTTCGGAATAAGTGGATATCAGTAATACACTTCTTCACATGGTGCGTGCAGGCGAACTCGGCGCAGTGGCTGGACATGAAGCACGTGTGGGGTGCGACGTGGTGCCTCTACCAGGGCCCGCTCTTGGGGCCCTTCTCCGTGAGGCTGACGACGCTGTCGGCCCCCAAGACGCTCACAGCACGGGATGTCATCCCCAAGAACTGGACTCCCAGGGGCACCTACACCTCCCGCCTCAACTTCCAGGCGTCTCTCTGATGGCACTGTCACCGAATGAGGTGGGGCCCACGTTTTTTCGGCCCGGCGAAACTGCCTGGTGGGGCCGCAAAGGCAGGCCCACATGGCAGTCAGGCAATCCTATTGGATGGACGAAGTATGTTGTTTTCTGCATTCAGGCTGCAGCTTTGGTCTGATCATCTTCGTGCGTAGTTGTAGTGTAGCTAGTAGTGTGACTGTGAGTGGTTGGTAATTTTGGATCAGGAGCTGAGCTGAGCTGGCCCAAGCAGCCGTCCTCTCCAAAAGGTTTGGAGAGAGATCGTTTGCAGTTTGCTGCTTTGCGTCAAGCCTTCCCTGGACGCTGGGAATCCGATGCGGAAGCCGATTGGACCGAGGGTTTTGGACCCCTCTTGGTCGCCGCCAGCGCTCCTATCCTGTGCTGTGCTGTTTTTTATATATTCTGTTTGTGTGTTTGTTTTGTTTGTTTGCCCTGGTTGAAGCGCAGGGTTCGTGACAAATTGTGTCCTGTGTGAATGTTCGCGTCTCCACTTCTCCGTTGTTGTGTCGACAGCTTCATTCTTTTGAGAGGATTTCGTGAGGATATTATTTTTCTCAACGTGAAAAATCAGATTGCTGAAGAAGCATATGCATCACGCATGAAGCTGGGAGCCTGGGAATGGACGAGGGGGGAGGAGAGACATGTTATGCAATACTTACTTGACGAACTTTATTCTAAAAATCAACTAAATTATCCCATCTTTCTCATTCCCTCTCGATGTCATGCACCACCACATCTATGCCACTTCTAGATCATCATCTCCTCTGGAATCGATGTTACCTTTGCGTCGACAACAAATCAAAAATCAGTATCTATAGAGGTGGGGAAAGGGAGAGACCCATTGTTAAGAGTCGGTGAAGGCATCAAAGAGCCAGAAAATATGTTGGTGCACAAATCTTAAAGTAGATATGAGTAAGAAACCAAGAAGGCCTGCCAGAATGGTTCTGAAATAGCCCAAATGTTGAGGAATGTGATTTTTTGGCTCCCTAAGAACATGTGAGAATGTGATTTTTTGGCTCCCTAAGAACATGTGAGCAGTTCCAAAAATAAAAAATTTAATAAGCGCATTTGCAAAAAAAAGAAAAAAAATAGTTAATAAGTGTTATTGGATTTTTGGCTCTCAAGAACATGTGAGCTGTTTCAAAAATAATAGTAAATTTAATAAGTGCATTTGCAAAAAATAAAATAAAAATTATTTAAAAAGAAATAAAAAAGTCGCACGTGAAGATGTTTGAGTACTACATTCACTTGCAATTTTTTGTGTTTCCGCATAAAAGACAAGGGATTTAGCGCCGATAAAGCAACTTAATGTGCACCAAGTTTGTATTGTTTTTCATTGGCCGCAACATGCACATTTTTGGGGCAAAATGTACGCGTACATGTGTAAAAACATTCGAAATTTTCTCAAGTACGAATGTATTTAACCGGCCTCACGTTGGAGTTATCGAAAATGTCGAGCCGGACACATTGTGCTCAAGCCCAAATGACGAGTCACTCTCAACGACAGGTGGGTCCCAACCAGAAAAAAAGGGTCGATTCCGTCTCCATCACGTGGCCCCCTGCAGATATTTGGGGTTACCTGGACACGTCCATCTGCCATGCGCCCATGCCCGGCCCCCGCTTGTACTCCCTGAAATAGCAAGCGTCTCAAGTATCCATACAAGTCGTGGGGATCAATCCAGCCAGCCACCGGCAAGAAGCCCCCAAACCCTCCCCACCGTTCCCGTCTCCTTTCTCAGAGAAACAGCCGCCATTGCCGGAATCTTCAGCGGAGGACGAAGTAATGGGGGCGAGAGGCGCGGGTGCCGAGGAGGAGGAGGAGGAAGGGGTGATGGCGACGGACTTCTTCTGGTCGTACACGGACGAGCCGCACGCATCGCGCCGCCGGGAGATCCTGGCCAAGCACCCCGAGATCAAGGAGCTCTTCGGCCCGGATCCTCTGGCCTTCCTCAAGGTGCCGTGATCTATTTCTCGATGTTCTTTTGGATCCGTCGAAGTTGAGATCTTTCGTAGAATTTTTTCTCGACGGTTTAAGCGTCGATTGATGTGGCATTGTGCGTTTTCATCCTGAAGTTATTCTCTACTATAGCCAAGCAATTCGATTCGTAACTGTCGAGCTCTAATTGCAGTGACGTGTTCGAGCTTTCCAATTTTGTTGGTCAACGGCTAGTTGTAGTAGCCTCTTCTTGAACAAATGTGCTATTCGTGACGCGACTCGCAAATCTGATGTATCTCTGAAATGGTTACACTTAGCTTTGGAAAATAGTGCTGTACCATATTTTTTCATGTAGTGTAGCTTCGTAGGATGTTTGGGGTGTATTGTGATGTTCGCTAAAGTGGAATGTTATCCGGTGCAATTTCGTTTCCCTTCTTAAGTTTAGTGCCTTCTGTATACAGTATGGAGTAGCATTTTGTTTGGATCCAACTTAATGCAAATGTTATTTGAGTTCATAAAAGCTTGTTAGTTACATGTCCACATCTAGATCATGGGGTCCACATGCAATTCTCTAGTGATGTTGCTCTTGATAATTGTAAGTTCACGCTTTACTTATGTCGTTCACGACAATTTGAATTTTATGAAGATTGAAACCCAACAACTTTCTACACTGGCAATCAAATTAAGATGCCCAAAAACATTGTTATTATGGTGGAAAAAGAGATAACCGCCAGTAAGAAGAATGCTATCAGGAGTATCTTCCATGGAATTGTTGTCACATAATGATCACAATAGCTTACATTTGTCTACCATAATCTGGCAATTTTATTGTCCTCAGAGTTCTGCAGAATCTTTCTTGGTCCTGAGTTTGTTCTGCCCATGCTTTTCATGCCTGAAATGGTTACTTGGTTCTGCACCATCACTTTGTAGTTGCGAGAACCAACCAGAGTATGTTGTCCTCTGTCGACTGTCGTTGCCAATAAGAGACAGGAAAAAGTTGTGCCTTTGTATTCCTGTGACTAAAACTTACTTAGTTGGTCTTTGAACTTCTCAATAACAGTATCCCACCTCGGCATGCCAAGCTGAGGACTTGAGACAGCCCTCTCATGACCCATTAAGGGTGCGTTTGGTTGGGGTACCCAGGCTGGATGGAATGGGGCGGCCCGTATTTTCGCAGCAGAAGAGTGTTTGGTTCAGCGGCCGAGCGAAGGATCGGGTGGCCCGAAGAGCATCTTCGGGGCAAAATACGGGACGGCACGAGTCGCCCGAAATACTCGACTCGCGCGGCCCGGCGGCCGCCCCGCACTCGCGCTCAGCAAACCCCCGCCCCCCTGCTTCGCGCACCAGAACCCGAACCCCATCCCCAAAATCCCCGCACGCAGCCCTGCGCCGTCGACCCCATCGTCGCCGGCGCCGCCCGAGCTCCTCCCCGCGCCCGCCCCTCTCCCGCCTTGCGCCGCCCCCTGCCCCCGCCCCCCCGGGATGCTCCCCAGGGCTGCCATCCACCCCCGCCGTCTTCCCACACCCAAGGCGAGGCCGCCGCCGTCCGATCTCGTCCCCACCGCTTGCCCTCGCCGCGCCGCCGCTTCCGGCTCCCCACTCCAAGCAACCCCCGCCTCTCCTCGCCGCTCCTCGCCGCTCCCGAGCTCAGTCCGCCGCGCCACCGCCTTCCACGGCTCCGGCGAGGTGAAGCCCGAGACCTCCCCGCCGCTGCCAAGCTCCCCTCTCCCTTCCATCTTCAAGCGCTCAAGGTCCCGAGCAACTCCAGCAGCTCCGCCGCCACCTTCTCCCTCTCTGAACTCCAGCAGCTCCGCCGCCACCTTCTCCCTCTCCGGCAAGCTCCACCCGAGCCGCCACCCGCCGTCGCTAGCCCAAAACCCCGCGGCAACCCTCCCCTTTCTCTCCAAAAATGAGATCGCCGCCACCTCCAGTAGCTCCCCGACCCCCCAATTGAATCCGGCGAGCACCGCCGGCGAGAAATTTTCCTCCGCCGCCGGTGGCCGCACCCCTCCTCTGTTCCCCGGTCACCCCTGCCCCTTTTCCCCTCCGCCCGAACAGGCCGCCGGCCTTTTCCTAGCACGCCGGCCCACTCGGCCTCTTTTATTTTTATTTCTTATTTTCTTTATTTCCCAGCATATTTAGATCGATATATTAATTTTTAATATAGGAGAATGGAATTTTTAATATAGGAGAACGTAATCATCTTCACAAGTTATCACAATTTGATTTTAGTCATCCACTCTCACCCATCTACTCTCACCCCTCCAACCAAACATAAAAAATGATTCACCTCATCCACTCTCACCCATCCAACCAAACAAAAAAATGGTTCACTCCATCCACTCTCACCCCTCCAACCAAACAAAAAAATGGACCACCCCACCCCTCCAACCAAACAAAAAACTGGATCATCTCACCACGTATAAATGGATCGCCCTATCCCATCCACCCCGAGTCGCCCAACCAAACGCACCCTAAGGGAGCTACCATCCTGTCCATCCGACTTTTTCTGCATTGGTTTGGTTTTTTGTGTTGGAAGTTATTTGTTCATGATCGTATAACTAATGATTTAGTCTCATGTTCATTGGAGAACCAGAATATGGAAACTAATCCTATAATATTTTTTGTGTGAAAATAACACCGCAAAAAACATTTTTTCTTATTTAACTACTGCTATATTTTCACATCCATCTCAACTTTGATTGCAGATTGCTGCTGTTGTTTCACTTCAGCTATGGACTGCTACGCTCCTGCGCGACGCTGGCTGGTTGAAGATATTGACGGTTGCTTACTTCTTTGGTTCCTTTCTGAACCACAATCTCTTCCTTGCAATCCATGAACTCAGCCACAATCTTGCCTTCACCGCTCCCTCTTCAAATCGCTGGCTAGGCATCTTCGCAAACCTCCCCATTGGTGTCCCAATGTCCGTAACATTCCAAAAATACCACCTGGAGCACCACCGCTTTCAAGGTGTGGATGGGATCGATATGGATATCCCCACCCAAGCAGAGGCACATGCAGTCAAGAATGCCATCAGCAAATCAGTGTGGGTTGTGCTCCAGCTCTTCTTCTACGCACTCAGGCCGCTCTTTGTGAAGCCTAAGCCTCCAGGCATGTGGGAATTCACCAACCTTACAATACAGATCGCGCTTGATGCCAGTTTGGTGTACCTCTACGGTTGGAATTCACTCGCTTATCTCATACTCTCGACGTTCGTCGGCGGTGGCATGCACCCTATGGCAGGCCATTTCATCTCAGAGCACTATGTCTTCAACCCAGATCAGGAGACCTATTCATACTACGGGCCTCTGAACCTGATGACATGGCATGTAGGGTATCACAATGAGCACCATGATTTCCCCAGAATTCCAGGCATCAGGCTGCACAAGGTGAAGGAGATTGCACCAGAGTACTACGACAACCTGAAATCATACAAGTCTTGGAGCCAGGTGATATACATGTACATCATGGACCAGACGGTTGGCCCTTTCAGCCGGATGAAGAGAAAGGCACCCAAGAAAGATTCGTAGATATATCTGCCTGTAGTTTATGTTTGCCAGAGATGAACTGTTTCAGATGATGTTTTCCTTGGCGTTCGGTGACCGTCTCACTGAATGGTTAACTTGAAGGCATTCTGCTCGTATACTCTGGGAACCGGCACATGTACCAACTTTACTGATTCTATGAACCATGCAGTGTAATCTTTTGTGGCGCCTTTTTCAGATTTCACACGTGGAATAGAAACTTCATTTGAACAAGTCCCTGTTGAGCGCTTTGCTGCCTTTCAAAATTTGTTTCATCTGATGGTAAAATTAGCGAACTCATGCACGAATCCGATCCATCCGTGAGTCATACGCGGCATGCCGACGTGCAGATCCCGGCCGTTGGGCGTTGGGAGAGTAGTACGAGTCGTGAGCTAATCCAGGTCCAGGCGTTCCGGGAGAAGTGGAAGCTCTCGCCGGTGCGTACGGTGCGACAACCGGAGACGCTACCAGGCGGAGGTGCGCCCGCGCCCACGACGCCGGGTTGGTGCGGCGGCGAAGGCAAGATCGCGAAGTTGCTCGTGACCACACACCAAATGCGTTAACGGCTGGGCTAGCGTTAGGCCTCGGCATCTGCCCCGGGCCACCCAGCGTTGCCGTTGCGGTCGCCACTCGTTTGCCGCACGCGTATCAGTGCCCCAGCCGCTCACGTCACAGGTGCCGACGAGTCCACTCGTGACCCCGCCCCTCGCGCCCACGTTGTTGCCGCCGTGCCGCAGACCCGCAACCACGCCGTTGTTGGGTTCCCGCAGCCGCGCGCGCATGCGTCGGAGGCTGCTCCTCGACGTCCCATCCACGCATACGCAGGTACACCAGTTAATGTTTTTCGTTTCTCAGCTGCCACTGTGGTGGTGTTTATATTTGATGGATGGATAATGACAAGTGGGGAGTTAATCGAAAGAGTTGTGCGTGCAACTACTCTCACACTGCGAAGACAGAGTACTATGAGCTACAGCGATCAAACCCTAAAGTCAAAATCCACGACAGACCGTCGCCGCCCCTTTGGAAAACCGAAGATTCTTCTTTAATATTTCGTAGAAAACAAATCTCAACTAGTAGTACCGAAACACATGGACCAGATCTACCCAAGTTTCCCAGGACCGATCAACGCGCTTCCTTGTTTAACAAATGAAGCAAAAGGCATATGGTAGAAGAAACTTCCTAACGAGAGATGAATTGCACACAACGCTGTCTGACAACTGGGCCCTCTGAACTCTACCTATGCACCGGACCCACATTGTCATACTCGTACCAAGAAGAAACCACATATTCTTTGCTCAAATGCTATGCTTCTCTTCCTCCTGTTGGGATTGCCCGTTTAAATTATGCCCTCAACAAACAGAAAATCCCTCCAACGCCTACGCAGGTACACTTCGTTCTCAAGCTTTACAGATCAGCTCGTCGTTTAGGTCCACACGCACACGAGCTATATATCCTAGTCCCATCCCCCTCACCTCCAGAGGCACGACAGGCCGCCAACCCAGCAATCGCCAATCAGCATCGTCTTTCTCTCCGCGCGCGACCGGAGAGCAGATTCCTCCGATCAAGAAGAGCGGGGGAGATGGGCGGGTTCGATCAGCAGATGAAGGAGCGGACCAAGGAGCTCAAGGGCGTGGTGATGAGGGGCGTCAAGGTAGTCGGCGACACCTGCAAGAAGACGTGGCAGAAGGTCAAGAACATCAGGCGCTGATTGGTCGAGCCTTGTGTTATGCTCGAGGTGGTTCTTGATTAGCCGTGTGCTTTTGGTTGTGCTTGTAATTGGTGTTGTTGGATCCGTTTGAGGCACCTTTTAATGTGAGATCTTCTATCAGTATGGCTTATATTTATCATTTTTATTGATTGTGTGTGTCGTTTCCTTATTCTTCTCCCGTAGGTGAAGTTTATGGTTAGATCTGTTATTAAGATGTGATCTTTTTTCCCCTATGAGCCGATCCATATGCTAACTATATTTTCACCAGGCGCTGAAAATGTCGCAGAGTTCTGCTTTGTTACACTATCTTCGAAACAAGGATCAAACTTCTTAACAATAATCCACGATACCTTCTGATCACATCTTCTTTATCAACGATTTGAAACCCATCAATTATTGCTCTAATGCCCTTCATGTTTCCTCTCCAATTCGAAAGATACGATATTACTAATGTGCTGTCTTATAGGTTACATGCTTAGGACCCATATCAATTTTATGAATATATTTCTGGAATAAAGATGTTGATAAGTAGTAATTGAGACAGCAATTGGACAGAGTAAAAGTGAATCATGCATTCATCTTTGATGCTTGTTACATATATATACAACATGAGAGACAGCAGTTCTATGTTTGAAGCGTCGTTAGCAACCGCTAATGACGGTTGTTAATTGGTCAATCGTTGCATCTCTCTGAAGAGATTTGTCGGTTCACAACAAGAACGATATTAGGAAAAGAGCATGCCGGTTGGTATTGGTTTGTTTCTTTCATCGCAGAATTCGTCATACCGAGCAAAAAATAGCAACATGCCTGCACATACATGAACATGCTGATGAGTGCTTGGCTAATTGGCCGCATCACAGAAATCCCGCAACCGCCAACTCACGGCACTGTGGCACAACTAACAACAAACAAAAAGCCTTCTACGGAACAGTACTGGAACAAGTTTGAAAATTTTAGCAGAAGCATATAGCATGCGGCGAGCAAACTAAAACAAAAATTATACAGCAACAACAGTGGCATTTTCCAAGCCAGCTCGGTAAAAATTTTGTGCTAATAAACAGCAGTAAAATACGATGAGTTTGCTCATTCTACTCATGAAGATCTACGAGTAACTGCAGGGAATTGGACTCTCCACAAGCCGCCTACTGTGGAGGAGCATCAGGATCCAACCTTCTCTGGATTGCAGCAGCGGCCTGAGAAAGAATAAGTTTGGCATAAGCTGTTTACATTTCCCCTCTAGTTACCATGGCAGAGCTAGAATAAAGGGCATACCTCAAAATTGCCCAACTTGTACTGGTACATCATTTCCTCACGTAGAAGGGCCTGCTCCTTCATTGCTTGAGCCTAAAATTGGGAGCAAAGCAAGCATAGTAGGTTAAATGACAGAACAAAAAGTGATTTTTCATGTAAACCCATGCTAATATTACATAATAATCTATTGCTAAGAGTCTCAACAGAAAAGATACTGTACAGCCTATCAGGAATTAAGTACATTTACAATCATACAGGTATACAATATCATGTACCTGACAACACTTGTAGATTAAATAAATCTTAAAGTGCAAAACCCCAAGAACTTCCAGACTCCCAGTTATTGTATAAGGGAAAATTTCAGAAGAACAAGAGGGGGCACCCATGTAACCTAGTGGTAGAGCACATGGCTGTGGTGGTTGAGGTCATAGCCTCATAGGTTCAAGCACCCATTCTCCTTTTTGAAAAAAAAATATATTTTTTCTCAAAAGAATGAACATAAACTGATTCAACTTGGCATCAAGTGACCCAGTAAGTCCAAAGCAGAACTTACAATTAAGTTTGCTTCATAAAAGATTGAACACATCTAGGATACAATGGAAGAATTTAAATGCTCACAACGGCACATAACACAATTGGACAACCTATGCTGTCAAAGTTTGCACCCACGAAACAGATGTCAACTAAAAAGGCCATGCCTTCCTGTTCATAGAAAGTGCTGTGGTGACAGATAATTTGATACGACAGAAAGCCACACTGCAGATCCCCATCATTTGTCAAAAGCATAACAACATAGCTGTTCTTTTTGTACAACTTATGATACTAAACGATCAAGTAGAGGCCCAAAGCTGCTTAACACCGGATCATCATATTAAAAAGAATGAAGACCAATCTATTTAGTGAGAGATTGGAGAAAACAGGACAGTAGCAATGAGCATTCTCGTATTCAATGCAAGTTCTGAGGCTAGATCAACAAAGGATGAGAATACGAGAAGAAAAAGCTGCAATATTCTAACCATTCCAGTTTGCATGGAGCGTTTCAGAGCTGCCACTTCTTCCTCCTTCCGTCGTTCACGTTCTCTTAGCAATTCTAGCCTGCATTACAGATAAAAAAATCTTTAAGAAAATTTTAAGAAAACTAATATTCAAGACACAATAAACTCCAAATCTAATTAACACAGGGTTTCATTTGTCTTTCTGTACATGGAGACTGCATGATATAAGAGGCTCGCAATTTGAAATTGCTGTCACAAACTAATGGGTTCCGAAACCAAAACTATTACTCAAATGACTAGAAGATACGTCAGTTACTTGTTTATTACAGAAGGTTTATAAGTAGACTTCCGTAATTTACAGTAAAATATTTCATGATTTCCCATGCTTTGCTATTGCAGGTATACACAAACTAAAAATATGTACATGTCCACATACCTTCGCTGTTCCTCATCATTAAATACTGTACGTACTGTTGCCAAGCCAGCATTATTTAAACCCTTCTTTTTCTCTTTCTCCAACATTCGTTGATGGTAAGCATCTAAATCATAATATCTAGACAAAGGGAGGGAAAGCATAAATGCCCATTCTGAACTTACTAGCAAATATGAATATATACAACAACAATCTAGGAATAGAAACATGCATTACTTTTTTGATGGAAAAGTAGCTGTATTGTGGTCTTCCATGAATCTGAGATACACACAAACAATGTATGTTAAACATCGGAAAATAGTAATTCCAGAGTGACAAAAAATTTCTCAGTCCATCAGAAGCCCATAGAATTACTCAAGTAAATTTCATGGCAGTACAGTAACATACTCCTTAAACATTTGTTTCTCTTCCCAATTTGATAATGATTCCAAATTAACCTGTGGCCATATTACCAGAAAAAACTGAAATTAACACACTGATCTCGTAAACAAGTAAAACAATACACAGAACTGAGAGTAATAAGATTTTGACAGATCGGTACAGAAGTAAATGCACAGTACAGGTAACAGAACGTCTAGTCTACTCTATGCTACCCTGACAACAGAACCAGAATAATGGAAACTGGTCTTAACCAATAGGTTAATTCTTTTTGGAAGGAAACCCAACACATTAATTCAAAAATATCAAAGGAAAATGAACAAATACTGTTTTGTTCCTTGAACTTTTAGGTCAGGTCTAACTTAGCCTCCAAATATTCAAATCACTCCAACGACCAACTAACTTTATGACATTGAGATTTTTTTACTTAAGACAAACAAATAAGCCTTGAATGTTCAGATGGCACAAATTTACCCTGTATAATATTTTTAATGAAAGAAGAACATTAGTACTAATACCTAAGATGAATGGTTCTTGCTTAGCACCGAGTCTATAAATGCTTTAGACTGATGGTTTTTTAGTTGGAGAGAATGAGATACACCTTGTTAATCTGACATTATTTTTAACGTGTGTGTAAGTTCTTCATATTACTGAAATAGACAACATTTATAGAATAATAGAAAGAAACATACCTGCTTGACTTCTAACAACCATGCAGTGAACTCTGGTCGCTTGTTCCTACAGAACACGATACATGGTTTAACTCATGAGAATGTCGTGGAAATATTAAGTACTTCATATAATTTTCTGGAGTCTAAACTCACAATTTTAGTCACAGGGTTTCATCATTTATGTCATTTAATTTAATGCCATCAAATCAAAGATCTCAGATTGATCTAATCCCCACTATCGATTTGCATTGACCATGGGATGGCATTCACATATTACAGTTAACAATTTCAGCACTTACCACTGGTAACACACTGTCAAGATCAATATTTAGCTACTACCACATTTTAACACCCTCTTGCATTGTAGTACCCCACAAGGAACTGTAATATGCCTTAAAACAGTGATCTCCACACCTACAGAATTAAGCGAACTACCTCTACCATACTCCCCTTGCATCAGTAGGTTATTCCACCACACAAATATAATTCATAATTTTCTATATCTTGGCTAGTGAAACCCTAAACTAAGAAATAGCGATCTGAATAAGAAGAAGAAACGGGATCCTCACCACATATCAACCTCACGGATGATGCCATACTTGCCCCACGAGTTGGTCACTGCAGCCTTCTTCCCCAAATCCTTCCTCTTCTTCTTCTTATCCTTTTCCCTCCTCCCCCTCTCCTTCTCCTTCCTCTTCCTCTTTTCCTTCTCCTTCCTCCTCCGCCTCCTCTTCTCCTCCTCCTCCTCCCTCTCCTTCCTCCTCCGCCGCCGTCTCCTTCGTCTCTCCTCCTCTGACTCCGACTCCGCGCTGGAACCCGAGTACGACGACTCGGACTCCGACTCCGACGACGAGCCCGAGCTCTCGCTGCGACTCCTCCTCCTCCGCCGCCGCCACCGCTCCTTCTCCTTCCTCCGCCGCTTCCGCCGCTCGCCCGAGTCCTCGCCGGAGCTCCCCCCCTCCTTCTCCTCCTCCTCCTCCTCCTCCTTCTCACGCCTCTTGGACCTGCCACGGTGGCCCCGGTCTCGGCTCCCCATCGAGCGCTGCTCCTCCTCCTCCTGGGCTTCTAGGGACTTGCTGCGGCTGCGCGCCGCCGCCACCGCCTCCTCCTCCTCCTTGCCGGTACCATCTCGGGCCGAGCAGTTCTGGTGCTTGCCCATGCCAACTCTCCTTAGGACCTAGGGTTTCGCCGCCTCGCGTCGCGGAAACGAGCCGATCGAGAGCGGGAACGGGGAGGAGGCGAGGTGGCGAACGCGAGCCGTGGTGAGTGCGAGGACGAGATAGCCTGCTTGGTGGCGTACGCACCTGTTTCCCACGGGCCCCTGTGACATGTGGGCCAGTGCTCCCCTGACAGGTGGACCATGACAACTCTTGTACTGTTACCTCTGTACACGTCTCCCTCCACTCCTCACGCCCCCGTCTCCCTCTCCAATAGACAACCGCGCTGCCCGATCCGACGCGCCGGCGGCCTGCTGCCGCTCTCCAGGGTCGTCGATCCAACACGCCGCGGCCGCAGATTCCCACCGTTCGCCCGCCCTAGCAGCGCACGAGCTTAGGATCGGCACACCTCGCCGGCTCCCCCGGATTACGACACGCAGATCTGGTACGAGGAGCCCGTGGGTGCGGCTGCCTTGGCGATGTCGAGGGTTCGGGACAGGACGGAGGACTTCAAGGACTCCGTCCGCGTCGCCGCCCTCGGCCAGGGCTACACGGAGGTGAGCTCATATGCCAAACTTGGCACCTCGCCAGCCTGCGCCTTCTCCCCTCTGCGCTGGAATCTATCAGAGCTATTCCCTGAAGAACAGTCTCTCTGTTTATGCTCCGTTGTGTTGATCTCTTCTTTTTGCAGTCCGAATTGGCCGCGCTCATGTCGTCTTTCATCATCCGGAAGCCATCGCCCAAATCACCGTTTACAAATGCTGCAATCAAGACGGTAGAAATCTATGCTCTGGCTATTCTGTTTTGAATGTGACAGGAACCAGAAGCAATAGCCAAAGCTTAGGGTCCTGACAGAATGTCGGACGTTGCCCGTCTAATTGCTGGGTTCTGTCTGTGTAGCTTGAGAGTATCAGGGAACTCGAGAAGTTTATAGTGAAGCATAGGAAGGACTATGTGGATATGCATCGCAGCACGGAGCAAGAGAGGGACAACATTGAGCATGAAGTAAGTTGCAACCCGTCTCTGTGGTTGATTGTTGATGTACCTTTTCTTCTTGTATGATGATTGACGTATGTAATCTAAACTGAGCTAATTACTAGGAAATCTTTTTTAAGACAATAGTTTGCGACATGCCACATTTATTAATTATTATGTAGTTGAAGAATTGAGGTTCAGGTTTCTTTTACATTGCACTAGGTATGGTAGCATTTTGAATGCCACAGAATAATCCCTGGTGATGTATCATCACGTCTTCCTTTTGCATTGGGATACTTCTTTCTCAGTTCTTCCTTGATAACTGTAGAAATCTAGGATTAAATTTGTTAATGAGCATAAGAAAGCATAATTATTTATCCTCTTTGTTGCACAAGCACAACTGTAAATACATGCAGTTTGTATAGGTTCTGGATCTTTCTCTTGCCATTAATCTATATTTTGATATAGTGATGAAGTATATCTCGCCTATATTATATCGACTACTGAGTTGACAACATATATTCGTACGGTTAAGGAATGTACGTATTCTTGTAAATTTAGGTTATTGCTCAAGTTATTTTCCCCATTTATTATCTATGTGATTACTGAAAGTATATTAGGTTGGTGTTTTTGTAAAAGCATGCAAGGAACAGATAGATATTCTAAAGAACAGGATCCATGAAGATGAGAAGAATAGAAGTGCGAAGACATGGCTAGGCACAAGAGATGACAGTTCCCGGTTGGACTTGATAGCTCACCAGCATGGTGTGGTATGACTACAATGCTTCCCACTGATCAGCTATTGCCATTTTAACAATGCTCTGATACGATTGTTTTGTGTGTGCATGCACGTAGGTAGAATGTAGTAGTGAATTCTCACTGTCATGGTTTTGTGTTTTTACCCTTTATGTTCGTGCAGATCCTTCTCAAAATGATGTTTCAAGGTCTGTTGGATTAATTTAGTATTTAAGAGAGAATATTATATCGCAAAAGGAAGATGAAATGAATTTTCGAGTAGAATTTACAATTATGCATGCTACCAAAAGCATACAGAAGGATGCTATTGTTCCCCTTTTTCTCTTTGAATCTGAGCACTATCAAATTTTGCTTACAAGTTCAGATATGCATCAAGGTAGCATCAGGCAAATACATGGCTATGTTCTTTCTTACTGGCATTTTCTCTATATCCAAATTGTAATAGCAATTAAGGAATATTTTCTTAACTATCCTCTTTGTAAATAATTATATGGATTTTCTTATGCTCAGTTCCAGTAAGCTGTGTGTTGTTTGTACTATTTTGCCAGGTTCTGATTTTGAGCGAACGTCTCCACTCAGTAACTGCACAATTTGATCGCCTTCGTTCCATGCGTTTTCAAGATGCTATTAATAGGGCAATGCCAAGAAAGAAGATTAAGAAGAAATCAGAAATAAAACCTGCTGAACCATCCAAGTCAAACCTTGTATTAAAATCTGATGTCTCAAAGGTTGGAGATCAGGAGCTATCTACTGCACCCTTAAGAGTTCAAGAACAACTCTTGGATGATGAAACACGAGCTCTCCAGGTAGATTTCGACAGGATATGTATTATGTATTAGTGAAAGTCTGGTTATTTCACGTGAACTAATTTGCTTCCTGTAACTCTTGGTTCAGGCGGAGTTGACCAATCTTCTTGATACTGTCCAAGAAACGGAGACAAAGATGATGGAGATGTCAGCACTTAATCATCTTATGTCAACACATGTTCTACAACAAGCTCAACAGATTCAATATTTATACGACCAGGTAGGTGATCTGTTTAAGCAGTGGCGGAACCAGGGATTAGAGATAACAGCGGCCAAATAAATTATACAGTGCAATAATATTTGATAAGAGGGGGCAAATATTGCTAATATTAACAAAAAAAATTGAAAATATAAAGGGCCAAGTGAAAAATTGAGATCGTAAGGGGACCATGGCACCTGCCTGCACCCCCTCCCTCCACCACTGTGTTTAGGCCAACACCTATTGTTTTGTATCTAGTAGAGGCTGGGGGCATATCCAGTGAAAATGGGCTAAGTTTTGAAATTTTGCAAATTCCGTGAAAATCACACATAGAAGTTATAGAAAATCTCAGCTATAGGTACGGACATGGTATAGATCCATTTTCCATGCAAAATTGCAAGAACAAACTCAATCTTGTTTGTGAGATATACAAATTTTTCAAAACCGAGCCTATTTTCACTGGATATGTCACCAATAGGGGCTGTAGATTTTGTTTTCTTTCTGAAGATAAACAAACAGATAATAGCATTTGGATGCGCAGCTTTTGCTTATGCTCATGTAAGAGCTACATGATAATGTGTAGATCATTTGTTAGCATCAACTGAACCTTCATCAAGATCCATTCAACAAGCATTTCCCTTTTTATGTTATCTTCTCTAGGAGTTCGGATATAAGATCTTTACTTGATGACCTGTCAAATCCAACATGACATGCTATTTGATCATAAGGTCATCAGCTTTGCCATTATTTGAAAGGACATCGGCTTCATTTGGGGAAACTGTAAATGACTAGTGATATTTGTCAGAGATATGCCTTTTCTCAGTGTGTTTTTCCTCTGTTCTTAGTTTCTTACGCCACATCTTCTGCATTTTCTCAGGCAGTGGAAGCTACAAACAATGTGGAGCGTGGGAACAAGGAGCTATCCCAGGCGATCCAGCGCAACAGCAGCAGTAGAACCTTTCTCCTGCTTTTCTTCTTTGTTCTTACATTCTCTGTTCTATTTCTTGACTGGTACAAAAACTGAATCAGCACATACAAACGTAGTTCTTTGATTGTGTATCGACCTCGTCTCTTTAGGCTGACCTTTCATGGTCCCTTTAGGCCTTTTATCATTTGTCATGCGTAGTGATCACTGTACTCTCATCTGTAAATTCTGAGATTTTGCCATTGCTGCAAATATGATCAGTAGTTCAGTACCCCGCCGAGCACGTGGAAGGTGGCATCTACTATTGTGCCACCACTGTTCACCGGACATATCAACATTACTGTTTGCCCGGAACTGAGCTGCACGAAGCACATGGGTAAATAAATATATGCAGTTTCGCTATTTGGTAAACATCTCAACAGATCTTTTTTTTTCTGATCGTATGAACCTGTCTGCACATTGCGGCTACTGGGATTTCACCACCGTGGAAGTGCACTGTGTTTCAGGTCATGCTGACTACAGTTGATCTGATGCCACCTAATTGCAAATTGCATTTTGAGATGTGCTCGGCACGTGACCGAAAGGACAGATTACTGTGTATATGCAAAGTTTACAACGAAAGGCAAGATCTGTAAACGTAACTCCAATAACGCTCTAGCACCAAGCCACCAACCAATGCACGTTCAGAAGAAGCAAAATTGCACTACATGGTCATGACAGGTGCAGGCAAACCAAACAGGCCATCTGGTTCAGGTAATGTAGTTCCTGATACTGGGGCAAGACAAAATGAAATCAGCAATTCACCTCCAAATCTCGCCATATCACAACTCTATCAGCATGCTTCAGGCACATGCTTATCGATGCAGACCGTTAAAAGCGTTAACTATTACCCTCTTCACTATAACCAACATTCATTAGTATCTCGCCTCTTCTTTTTCTTCTTGAGAAGCAGTATCTAGCCTTAGAATATATACATAAGGCGTATACTGTTTCGTGCTTCAGAACAAGAGCAGGCACAGCACCACGAACACGAAGAGGAAGAACCAGATCTGGTGCAGGGACCTCTCCACCTCAATCTGCTGCCTCCTCAGTCTGGGACCCACATTGTGAGCCGCATCATAGTAAGGGCTTGTGTAGTACATGCTCGGTGGCAGCTGGCTGCGGAACGCCCATGGAAGCACTGCCTCTGCCATCCCTCCAAGCATCCCTCCAGCCGTCGAGTGGATCAAGCCACGTCCCATTGGTGAAGGAGGGTAGATGAAGTCGAGTTCGGTGGCACCAGAATGATGGTGCGCGTGCCGCAGTGGCCGGAGTGGAGGGCTGGGCTCCATGTTCTGGTGGTGCCGGTCATCAATGTTGCTTTGTGTGTTCTGGTGCTCAACATTCTCCCGGTGCACCGTTGGCCGGCGTGGAATGGCCATTCCATCCAGTGATTTCTTGGAGCTACCACCACGGCCATATAGTGGCACAAGGCTGTCAGCAGATAGTGTGGCCTTGCACACAGGGCACTGCTGCCTTGCTGAAATGCTGTTGTCAGTGGAAGCTGATTCCGTCGCTGGGCGCAGCCACTCGTAGATGCAAGGCCAGCAGTAGAGATGGCCACAGAGGGTAACAACTGGATCTGCAGCGAAGTCGAGGCAGATGTTGCAGTCAAAGGAGCCACTTCCAGCGGTTGCATGCATCTCCCCGCTGATGTTCTTCAGTGGCTTATTGTCAGATACTGAAGGTTGGTTATTGACGGCAGCGATGCAAACCTGATCCATTCTCCCACCTTCCATGGCAATCAGGATACTATCTCTTGCGAACTTTTCTGGTTGAACTATGCACGGTGCTGCAATTAAAGAAAACAGAAGGAGAGGTCAGTAGCCAGTAGGAACAGATGTAACTGGAAAAGAAAAGTTGAAGCAATAATACATGAAGGAGCCCATTGCACTAATCATGGAGCAGTCAAGGCGTTTAAAACGTCCATAAGGTGAACACCTACCTATCTGTGTTTAAGGACTAGAGAAATACAAAGAATACAGAATTTCGATACAGAGGAGGGGTGTACAAACACAACTATTTAAACAAAAGAGCGGTCAGGTAACAAGCAGCTTTTAGGCCCACACCACATCATCCTGAAGTATATCCACTCAGATATAACATGTGTGATAAGTGGAGCACCTCTCACAAACAAAAGATAAGAGGAGCAAACGTTAGGTAAAGCTCCAGGATTCCGTGTCAATATGCCAGAGAATACCTTAGCACTTCGCATTATACTTTTAGCAAGCAATAGACACATTATGGAAGAATCCGTCATCTTTCCTAACAGGCTGAGCCAGCAGTCATGGATTCTCTAATTATTTACTACTACTGGGGACTACATCTGCTGCACTTTGTCTTTTGTCCCCTTTGTTATTCTTATCCCCAGTCTACTCTGCGTGTACTGACATTTAACCAGGCATGTCTATCTATCAGGATACTTGGGAGTTGGGAAACTTGAATCACCAAAGAAATGAAACCACTAGATTATGTCCACTGTGTGCAACGCCACGATATTTGACTTAAAGATTTGGCCCCATGTTCAAGGCAAGAACATCATTGCCAGCTTGAAATTACCTTGGGAAGAAAAGGCATAGAGACAGTTTGCATTCTATAATGTAGTTGCGGTTTGCATAGTGGACTTGGGACAACGTTGGCAGGCCCCGACTAGATTAAAGCTGATCCTTGCCAATTCAATATTCATGCAAGTAGCCATGAAAGACCAAACGATCAGATTTGACTAAACCAAGAGGTAGTTGGAGAGAGACTAAGGCACCCAATCCTACATAAGTTCCGGTGACATGTCGATCTTTTTGGGTAGTTGTGGAGTTACTATCACAAGCGAATCATTGAGAAACAACAATGGGTGGGGATAGCGATGTGGACCGCAATAATGATAGACTAGCGAAAGGAGTTGGCATATTCAATGGAGACAATACACCAAAGGATCATCATTTAACATATCTAGTGATCAACAAAAAGAATAATAACCGAGAGATAATAGCAAGTACTGTATTAGAATCGGGAAACAATGAATTAATTGCTCAACAGCTTCGTGGAAATATCTTAACCTCGCTATGACCCCATATGTACCAAATATACTGTACAAGCGGAATTCAGCAAATCTTTTCTCAATTCAAACAGGCATCCTTAATTACACATAAGATCTGCTAAGTTTGATTGTACTCCCTGCCACTACAATTATGCACGTCACGAATTAACGTTGAGGGCATATAGTGTAATCTATGACACATAACACTTCCCGTTGTGAGGAAGAACGTGCATTCTCATTAGATTCTACCACCCGATACAATTTAACAGTTCGAATGGGTATTGCGCAATGTACTAAACATATACGAAAATTGAATTATTATATTTCCAGTAAGGTAATCGATTCTACCACGGAATACAAATGCAAAAGAAGAGCAAGTTTATACCCCCAAGAATTTAACTTCCGTAGACAAAGAAACACAACATGAAGCAGATATAATGCCCTCGGAAGCATAGAGGGGGAAAACGAGTTTAGCACCGCAGATTTCCTAAGCACGGAATGGGGCAGGATTGGCCCATAAAATCCCAAATCAAATAACAAGGGGAATGAACAGGATGCCTCCTTTCCTACAGGAAAGGGCATTAACAGGCCGAATTTAACAGATTACTACCAGCGATGGTCTCCTGTTCCTGGAGCATTACCCAACAGCTGGTGCCAAGAGCAGCAGCAGCAAGGCAGAACACAAAGTCACGGAGCTAACCCAACCCAAGGGCAACAGCCAAGAATCCATCAGAAACCACCCCGACCCCCATGGCATATAACCGTACTAATGGAACAGAGAACGCAATCCACAGATTCAGATGAACAAAAATAGAAGGAAAAAACAAAGAGAGGGGAGGCTTCGGCTTATTTGGCTGACCTTGGAAGAAATCCAATCCATACGCGCGACGCTGCTCTTGGTCCCTGGCTTCCAAGAATCAGGCGAGGGGAACGAGGAACGAGGCGAGAACCGGGAGATTGCGGATGCTGTGTTGCTGCGGTGGGGGCGAAGGGGAAGAAGAGGAAGGAGGACGAGGAGGATGAGATTAGGCGTCGACGTCACTTGCGGAGGGGGCGAGAGAGAAGGCGATGAGATAAAAATATATAGAAACGGAAGACCGAGGGAGGCAACCCCCGGGCAGGGGCGTTCGGGCCGTTCGATCTGCCAGCGGACGGCTGGGATCGGGAGGGTGCGGCGTTGGGACGATAGGAGCCGTCGGTTGCCCCGATCGGACGGTTCCGGGGATTTCCCACGTTACTTTCGGCGGGGAAGCTTCCCGTTGATTGTTTATATGCGGGATGAGCGGGCGAGGAAGGCTTTGGTGCGAGAAAAGGATATTGTTTCGGGATTCTCTGTGCATTTAATTCAGTGAGCGTCCTATTGTTTCTTTAGTCTTTAGAAGAGAGGAGACCTCCGCTTTCATCAAAAAATTTGAGAGAGGGCCTTCACAGATTTTATTTGGAAATGTGTCAATTTGAGGTCATCCGAACGAAGGTTTTTAGCGGACAGCTATGAGTTTTGGACGCTCTGGCTTTCTTACGATCCTAGAAGCAGTGACATAGAGATGCATTCCGCATGTGGTTCGATCCAACATGTGGATTGACATTGGTTTGTTGTGATAGCTATATGCATCTGTGCATAGAAGACACTCCCTCGACTCCACACTTGTGTGCTAGTTATCGTCATCTTGCTCCACTATTGCAGCCACCACCTTCACTGGGCTGCTCTACTTACCGCATGCGTAGGATCGCAAACACCCTCAAGCAATAGTTCAGTAGCCACCTATCAGTCTAGCTACCTCATGGATGTCTCAGCTTTCACTTTTTTACTATTAGACATCATGCTTCTATAGATGTGTATCCATAATGAAAAGTTTCGAGGCTTTCTCTTAAAAGATATATTTTTAGAGTTAATTGTTTTGAAATTTTGCAAGTTACACGTTCCAGTTTCAAGTTGAATTTTCAGTTAGAATGTGGATCTCTCAAGGTAAAATACTTCATTTCTCCTGGTAGAGACCTCAAATTGAAGCTTTCTACCGCAGCAAATATTAGTTGCCTGTGGTGTCCTCGCAGGATATGATCGGATTTGCCGGTAGAAGCAGATGGGAGAGGGTGCTTGGTGTGGAGAGGAAAACTCTAATTTGTGGCTGAAATTGCGCGGCAGGTCACAAGGGCACAATATCCACCATATTTGTTCGTGGCGGACACCTGCATACCAGTCGTACCCCGTTTTATTTGCTTTTCAAAAAGAGTGAGTGAGAAATTATGCAGGTGTCTTGCTCAGGCTTCCAAGTCAAGAAAACGGAGAAGAATAGTAGCGACCAGAAAACGATTTAAAGCTCGAAAGAGAAAGAGTTCGACGGTGACAACATTTCGTTGATGCCTAAGTCCAACGAGATTAACGCAATTGCAGTTTAATTCCGACACAGATCTGGTTGGTCTTTACCACACAAGATTTAATTATGCAACGCGTACGACGAAGAAACAAGCGCATGTGCCAACGAATTAGCTCGACATACTCTAGTAAATGTCAAGTAGAAGATACAACTCGTGCATAGTTATTTGCCGACTGTAAACGCATTGCACCTTAGTAATAAAAGTTAAAGGATTTTTAAAAAGTTAAAGGTCCAGCTTAAGATTTCAATATGGTAACAGAAAGGGTCAGAACAATAAAAAGCATAGGACGGATCGAACAGATGAGAGATAAATCCAAAGCCGCAGCCGTTTGCCTGTCTGGTTTCGTTCCTACAAGATTGGCACCATTTGGTTTGCCGTAAACTTTGATAAGACTATTTTTCTTCACTTTTCTAATTTATTTTGAGCCAAACTTCTTAAAACCTGAGCTACCAAGTTTATGATTGATGAACTATATTACACTAAACTTAACGGTAGTAAAAAAAAGTTGTGAAAACATTAACATTTTACTTGATAAACTATATTATAATCTAACTAACTTTTAAATACATCAAACTAAAAGCATTACACTTACTTCATAGTTAGACAGCAAAAAGAGATAGGATAAAATAAAAAAATCAACTAAATTAAATTATTATAATTTACCTCAATATCTAACGCAGCGCCGTCCGTAACATCGAAGATTTTTGGCTTGGTTTTTCACGTGACTCATTTAGACAGACAAACAGGACCGATCTCTTGCTTGCCATTGTCCACGCTCCACGGCTGGTGAATCATGGAGATAAGGCCTATCCGTCCACCTTTGTTCAGAGATCTAACGAGCGACACGGATGTAGGATACGATGTCCCTTGTGCAGTTGTGCCTGGGGCCCAGGGCATGGCCATTCACGATCACTACTCTGCGCACGCAAGCATCCATTATTTTGAGTTGATATTATACATATGGACAAGAATATATTTAGAGACTGTGTTTGCCATTGTCAACATAGACCACCGCAATGATTACCCCGCAATCACGATTCCTTTTTGTTAATTATCTTTGGGAAAACTGATATTTTCTAGCCTTATCGTGCCGCCGAGGCGTTGTGGGTATGGCTGCCATGGCATGGTGCGTTTGTGATATGAGCATAACTGCACAAGCAAACAAGCCGAGCCCGCTAGTGGAGTCACAGTAAACGCAAGCAAACAACGCATGTGCCATATGACTCATATTTTCAGCCTTACCATGTCACTGCAAACACACATACCCACGAGATTTAACCCTGAAATGTTTGAAGGGTACAATCGTACACTGGTACACTTATCATAGGCAGATAGGCTCACAACTCACAAGTGAATTTCTCTCAAAAAGAAAAAAACTCACAAGTGAATTGTCGCGGTCACCGAACACGGATTCCTGTCCTGACCTCACCTGGCCTGACCGATCAACGACCTCCGCCTTTCCCAAACCAATCGCCAGCCAAAACGGATGGAAAGCGAAAGAAGAGCCGCTGGCAAGTGAAAACTGGGGATCATCCGGGTGGCCACCTCCTCGGCTCCGCCCTGTTCAGCTAGATGCCCGCCCGTCTGCATGTGCCCGCGCCGCGCGCCGTGGCAGCCCACCCGCGCGGGCATCTCGTGGCCGGCGCAGTGCAGGCACTGTGCAACCACGTCATTCGCATGCTGCAACTTGTTTTCCCCCAGCGGCCAAACCGCTGCTGAGGCCATGTATAATGCAGAGTATTTATAGCCCGATGCTTAAAGAGAGAGAGAGTAGCGTGGCGTCTCAAAAAATATATGACTTACAATGCAGAGTGCTTCATATGGGTGCTTAAGTTGTTTTAATATTCGTGTAGCACCTACTCTAGCACCTGTTGTCTCCAATGTAGCGCTGCATTGTGTGGAGTACTATTTGCTAGGCACCGGTTGAAGCACCTGTCACCTATGTCACTCTAAGTACCAGTCTAGCACCGAGTGTTTAACTTTGCTTCTGTCGCCCTTCCTAAGCACCTGTCTAAACACCTCTCACACCTGTCTAAGCACCTGCATTGTACAGGGTCTGAGTGAGCCGTCTCGGTGCCAGTTCCACTTATCGTCAGATCTTGCACATTCGCTTCGCAACGGCTGGGAACCAGCGGTTGTGGGTTGGGTCTCCGGTCGCTTGTTTAATCTCGGCGTGGCCAGTCTAATCAGCGAACGAACGATGCCATGTAGCGATAAGGCACTGGCGCAGGCACAGTGGCAGCAGAGTTGGTGCGTGTCTGTCTGGTCAGGGCCGGCTCTGGGCCTAGGCGGGAGGGGCGACGGCCTAGGGCCCAGGCCTGGGAGGGGCCCAAAATTTTCCTTAGATTTCATTCCTTAGGCCTGCTTCTGTGCTTCACGTTAACAAATGTGCCGAACTGCCGAACTGCCAAAGGATTAGTGCTAATCAGGGCCTGGTGCTAATCGATCTCTCCTGTTCGTCTTCCTGCCGCATGGAACGAACGCGGAACGCCGAACGCGGAACGCGGCGAACGCCCAGGCATGTCTTCCTGCTAATCATGTCTTCCTGCTAATCATGTCTAGTGCACATACTCAGGGGCTACTTTCCTGCTAATCATCTATTCATCTCTCCTGTGCCGTACTTTCCTTAGGTTGATGATTGTTTTATTTGTTACATGCAGAAATTAGATGATTAGCACATGCAGAAATTAGATGATTGTTTTATTTGTTACATGCAGAAATTAGATGATTAGCACATGCAGAAATTAGATGATTGTTTTATTTGTTACAGCAGAAATTAGATGATTAGCATTTCTTACAGCAGAAATTAGATGATTGTTTTATTTGTTACAGCAGAAATTAGATGATTAGCATTTCTTACAGCAGAAATTAGATGGTACAGCATTTCTTACAGAAATTAAATTGAATGGTACATGATTGTTGTATTTCTTACAGCAGAAATTAGATGATTGTTTTATTTGTTGTAGCAGAAATTTGATGGTAGATGAGGGTTGTATAAACAGAGGCTTATGTATTATTGTAGCAGCAGCCCCAATTTCTTATTCCTTAGTTCAAAGTTTCCTCCAAACCTTCCAATTTCTATGCTTGCATTTCATTCAATTGATTGTAATTCCATGTATTTACTATTCTTCACAATTTTAGGTATTATAATGTTGCCTAAGAAGCATTTGTCGGGTGCTGAGAAAAGGAAAAAAAGAAAACGAGACGATCAATTAATTGAATCACAAAGGGGTGCTCTAAATAAGTTCTTTTCAGCTTCAAGTAATGTTGCAGTCAATGAAGATGTTACAGATGTGAAGCACTGAAGCATTATTGTCAATGGAGTCATTAGAATTTGGTTCTTATTTGAGGTAATCATACTAATTCCATTTTACTATTCTTTTAGTGTTTCTATCATTGTGTGGTTCGAAGTTAACTCTTAAAATTAGTGAAAGTAGACACATATATATATAAATACCTATATAGACATACATATATATAGTCTTAAGGGCCCATATCGTCGGCTTCGCCCTAGGGCCTTCCAAAACATAGAGCTGGCCCTGTGTCTGGTCTCCCGTCCATCCACGACATAGGATGCATGGCATTACGCAGCGCACGCACGACGTGCCCGTTTGTTCGTACGAGTAATGATCGGGTCCGGTAGGTGCAGGGAGAACGCGTGGCGATCTGCCGTTCCGCCGCGCCGACGGCGAGGGACACCGGGTGCTGCGGAGCCAAGGCAATGCATGTGGTCTAGAATCGAGATCGCCTGATTGCGCGTACGTGTTGCGTTGGTGCACGTTTAACACCAGCAGGATCGCAGGTACGGTGGTTTGTTTAGTGGCTCCATGTATTTATTGACGAACTGTATCATGGTAATGAGTTCGGTGGTACGAGTTACAGCTACGACGATGGCACTGGAGCAAGGTCATGGTCATGGTCCGCTGCATTGAATTAATCCGACACATCCGGCCACCAAATGATCGAAGATTCGAAGTGCGCAAGGTCCCTTTAAAAAAGGGCCCAAGGTACAGATCGCCCATTGTTTACAGCAGGAGCCCCTGGATTGGCCGTTGTTCCTGCCGCTGTTTACTGCGCCCCGCAGGCGCCCGCCCACGGTATCCTTTCGATCTCAGGCAGCGCAATCGAAAGAAACAGAAGGCAGGGGCAGGACCAGATTATGCATGATCAGAGGTACAAATCTGTCCCGTTCTGCCTTCTGAATACGGCGCAATTACGAGGTACGGTTCGTAGCTTCATAATGAAAAGTTTGGAGGGGCCTGCGATATGCCTGAACTGAGCCTGAAGCCATCCGGAATACGTCAAGCATTTCGGTTTGTTTGTTCGATTAGGAAACTCTGATTAAATTTCAGTTTCCTCTGGAAAAACCGAAGACTATCAAATGAGTGGGGAATTATGTTCACAAACAAGGTCTGGATCTCAAGACACAGATTGAATTTGAGGTTATGTGGGAAACAATCACATGGAATGATGGAAATTGAAACTGTATAGAATATGACTCTTAACAGTCCCGTCATACGTATCTACAGCCCAAAAGAATGGAAAAGATGGAACCAGGCTTCCTTGGGACTTTCATCATAAGACTACCTCGATTCCATTTATTAATGATACAGAAAGGCAGTTACCAATACTATCTACACGCAGGTATAGAAAGATTGTGCAGATGACTTCGAGTTTTCGATGATCTGAACAGAGGACGTGGATGTCCGTTCGGCATTTTACGTCTCAGTAAATTTCTCGATGCATGTGATCAGCGTACTTTCAGGTACTGCTCCAATCACTGAGTCTTTCCTCTCACCATTCCTGAATATCATCATGGTTGGGATGCTCCGGACGCCATACTGGCTTGCTATATCTGGATTCTCATCAGTGTTGAGCTTGTAACATTTCAGCTTCCCTTCATACTCCTTTGAGAGCTTGCCAACAATTGGATCTATCAATTTGCATGGTCCACACCATGAAGCCCAGAACTGAACAAGGACAGGAAGCTCATTCTCCATAACAAGTGATTGCCATGTTGCCTTCGTGACATCAGGAACTACAAATGAACATCACAGTGAACAACTGAGAACACATCAATTGATGCAATTATAGAACTAGAGCAAGAAAAGACTAAATCAACTAAGTTAAAAGAGTTTATAAGCCCCAAATAAAGTGTCGAGATCATGTAGCTTGTAAAAGAGCACAAATTTAATGGGGACAATAAAAAATAATTATTTTGTCACTCCCATGAAACATAGAATGATCAACTGGAGAAATAGACATAAAGCAAACTCCAGTTATCCAGAAGCAACACTACTGATACCGTTTGCATGCCGCTGTGTTCCTAAAATCAAGTCTGGTCGATTCATACAATTCTATTTTGAAGAATATCGTGAGATGATTTGTTTATATGTGAGACACAGACCAAAGTCCAACATAGGCACGAGGTCTCTACATATCAGCCATAAAAGCTCTTATCACTGTAAAAATATAAAGCGGACCCCTAAATTAGATAAGACAAATCCCATGCAGACTGAGAAACCTGTTCACATAAGATTCATGGAAACTCTTTACTGGCACAACATATCTTCAGTATCAAAAGGCACATAGCATTTCCATGTCGCATATTGATTTAGGCCGTAGCTTTTCATTATTAACTGAAAATGCTTCGTGAATGTAGTGCAAACAAGTCTTGCTTTTCACTGTCTTTACAGTGATTTGCACAAGATATCAGAGACTTCGAATTTCCACCAACACACACCTGTGCAGAACTGCGAGTCCACGGCTACGACATATATTTGCAACACTGTGATAAAGTATCCACTGCAAATGCTTTTATCAATATGTGCATATTATGTTGCCTGCTGTACAGTTGCATAACTCGTATTCCCTTATTTGTGTGAATCCCTTGAGATACATGGTTGTGGACCATTGAAGTCAGGAATTTCTGACTGCAAGAGTATTAACATATAATTAAAAATCTAGCAAATGGCAATTCAATCACCCTATGCACCATTGCACCAATCGTAGGCCCTTGCTTCTCATTGACACTAGAATGTTCCCAAACAAATCAAAACATATCTGTGGAACAACCCCAAGATTTGCTGGTCTATGTTTGGGCAAGATAATGCTAAGGGAGTGATATGAACTACATTCAATCATACGAGTATGAGGCTCAATGATTTGGTCCGGAATCTTTACCTTAAAGGGAGTAGTGTTTCACGCACTGCCATGACAAACCTCCATATCTAGAATCTACAATAACTCAACTGTAACAGTTATACGATTCCATATTTAGATTTAAGTGCTCCTCATTAAAACAGTTGTGTGACAGTATTAAGGGGGTGTTTGGTTGGCCTTTTCAGCAGCTTTTCACTGGAAAAAGCTGCAGCCCAACCAAACGGCCAGCTTTTCAGCAGCTTTTGCCAACGGTAGCTGTGGGCTTTGCAGTGTAAATTCAGCTGTTTGAAAAAGCTGCCTTCTGCCAGCTTTTTGCAACGTGTTGAAGTTTCAGTGCTCATTTTCCAAAATGCTGTAGATGATTTGGATCAACCAAAAGCCATATGTTCACTTTCTTACAGCCGAATCAACTTTTCCAGATAGCCAGCCAACAGCAGCTTTGTCAACAGCCACACCCTAACCAAACAGGCCCTAATAATGGTTTGTAATAGATATGTCATGCATACAGCCGAATGTACCAATTCTGTGCTGGTCGCACTGCGAGCTACTAGTGTGCAGCAACATCACGGTTCCTGATGCAGGTGCTACACAACTCATGTGTGAGAGCTTCCCAGGAAGCACAATCGCAACACGAAGAACGGCAGATGCATTTCCTGCATGTACCTCTCGCATGCACCACATGATGATGCATGCATGAAAGCAGGCACGCACACATACGCAGGCACAGAAGCATAGACGTCGTATATTGTTCATACAGAAATCCATAATCTCATATCCACAACGCTATGCATCTTCTGCCTTTTGTAAGTTTAATCCCTGACTCCTCTAGAGATTCGCCTCCATAGAGGAACCCGACCGGTCGATTCCCCAGAGCAAAACAAATTCAGCATCTAAATCCCAATTCCAGACGTGATCTCTACGTAGCGAAAACTTACACGAGATGCACGCAGATGAATCAATAGGATCAGTAGCTCACCACCTAATCTTATAACAGTATAGATTTTGTGTCAAAGGGAAAAAACAGAATACAGATCAGTACATGAGATTCAACGAGTTGGAAACCGATCATTACCTTGGGTGGTGGTGTCCTGACCCTGGACCGCGCACACTACCGACGCGCCGCGGCCAACGCCCCGGCGGTTCCCGGCGAGACCGGAGACCGCGCGGAGGGCCGGGGATCGCGGGCCGCGGGCGGACGGGAGCGCATGGAGGCGGCGCGCAGGCGAGCTGGAGGCGTAGGCGGCGAGGGGAGGCGAGGAGACGGCGATGGCGGAGGCCATGGAGATGTGGATGGGATGAGAGCTCTCGAGAAGCGAAGAGAGCGCGTTTGTTGTGATCCGGGAGGGGGACGGGAGGGATGAGAATGGGGATGGATGGAAAGGGAAGTGGGGGCAGTTCATCTGGTGAGCGTATGGCATGTGGTGGCCTCGCGCGCTTCGGCTGGGCCCGGCCGGTGCATCCGTAATCCGTTCGTGGCTCGGGTTCTGCAAATTTTTGAGGAACTGGTTTTTGCTAATTTGGCACGACAGAAGGCTGAAATGGTACCATTTTCCGCCTGAAGTGCAATGCGGTACGGCACCGCCGAGGCGACGCGGAGAGACCGCCTATGTGCACACTGCACAGACGACGACACAGTTGGCGCGGGGGCGCGGCCGCGCGGGTGCGCCGCTTTTGGTGAACTGCGCGTCCGTGGGCCGCGAGCCCCGCACCGGCAGCAGCACCATCACGTCGGCCGCTTAGCCAACGACCGCACCGTCACGCGCGTCGGCGGACGGGCGCGGTCAGCACCTCATGTAGTGTGTACCGTGGTCGCAGAAAACACATTTCAGGATTCAGGAATCTGGGCAGGCCACCATCGGCCGTGTAGTCCGTAGTATAGACTAGCGTCTAGTGGAAACGAAAAAGGAGACTGGTGACCTCTGTTGCTTTTATAAAGGAGTATTATAATTTAGAACAGTGTTAAATTTATTGCTGGCATTTTTATTGCAATGCTTCGACCATACCTGCATCCAATGAATCTTTACAACATGTTTCTCGTACAGCTGTACAAGTGTCATAGGACTGTTCAAATCCGGCCGCTAGAAATGACACACGGTGTAGCTTATTCGTCATGCTTCGATGAGAAACTCGTACTCTTCATCTCCCACCATCAGATCATGGGATCCCAGGAGCAGTACCCTTCTGCATTCACGGTTGGCCGCGCCCGCGCTCATATGCTTGCACGGATCTACCGTGATCTCCACATTGGTTGCTCCGCCAGCGGCTGTGTACACACGCTTAAAACCAACCAATTGTTTCAAAGGGAAGCCCGGAACGCTGGATTTCGATCTTACAAATAGTAGAACAGCATGGCTACCGTCCATGGCACCATCATTGGAAACCGAGATGTGGACAGAAAATATAAGGGATTCACATGACGCAATGTCTTCAACCTGGGCATAGTCTAGTCCATCCCTCCGTATGTGTGCAGGCTTCCTAGTGATGAGGTCTGGACCTGATGAATGTGATAAGCTAATTCTCTTTGGAGCCTGTATGATGTTGTATGAGTATTTTGAGGAACTCAAACCATATCCAAAATCATATACCACATCTCCAGTGTAAAATCGATATGTTCTTCCAGGGTAACCGCGTGAAGGATCAGCTCTCATGTTCATATCATTCATGGGTACAACGGTGAAGGATTCAGGGTACCATGTAATAGGCAGTTTTCCTCCTGTCATCACAGCGTACCTGATTAGCCACCATTACAAGTTTTTCATGCATACGACTGTAAGTTGTTTACTAACCTGGATTGTACTCTCCAAAAAGAATTTCTGGGAGAACTTGTCCACCAACTTCGCCAGGATATCCAATCCAAAGGATACTCGCGATTCTTGAATTTTGCTTTGCAAAAGAAACATCAACAGGACCACCACCCGTGATAACCAATACAATGGGCTTTTTCGTTACACTAGCAATGCTATGTATGAGGTCCATCTGCTTGCCCGGAAGGAGAAGGCTCACCCTATCATGATCTTCAGTCTCTTCAGTCAGGTTCAACCCAGCAATCAGAACAACAATATCAGCTCTCTTGGCTACTTCAATGGCTTCACCAAATCCGTCTGTTGAGTTACAAGATATATCCTTGCATCCAGCAGCAATGTTTATTTGTGGAACAAACGCTTGCATGCCTTCAAGAAAGGTGGTAGGGTCACAGGGACCACCTGAACAAAGTGAATTACCATTAGTTTATGTAAGTAAAATAAGGATGACATTTAATCGAGGCAGTGATTTCTACCTGTGTAATCTCCACCCGATATAAATGCATCAGTTGCAGCTGGTCCAATGATAGCAATATGACTAACTTCGCTTCTCTAGAGGCAAAAAACTGTTTTCATTCTTCGAAAGGACAGAACCCTGCCTTACAGCTTCTGCTGCAAGCTCCCTATGCTCTTTCGTGCACACGTCGCTGATTCCCACTGGACTTATCAAAAAGTCCAAGACGTAGCTGAACAGAGAACAGATTAAAAAGGGCATGGTTGATGTCGTCTTCTTGTATCTTTCCTTTCTCAATTGCCGACTTTGTATGCCGAATCAGGAAAGACCCACAGTTGATATCCATTCCTTGAAAAAGAGGAATCATAATGCCTCAGCAAGAAATTCTGCTTGGTTGAAAGCTATAAAAAGGTGTTCTAAGAAATCTATTTTGAGAAGATGCTGAAACTTTCTGATGGTAATTTTGGCAAGGTGCCACATTGGAAGCAGAAAGTAGAAGCCACGAAATGGATTCAAATTAGTTGGGCTTGATAAATGATTTTATGTCTCTAATCTCATAGTATCTGCTATTATAATTTTTATCGAGCAGAGAAGTTCTTCAAGAAGTCAAAGCCCTAGTCTAGAAAGACAGCAACATGCTAATAAAATCCCTTATGTGATGCTCAGAGAAAAGAGAGAGGGTTTCAGGCCACTAACCAGCCTTAAGAACAATGGCTATTGAATCTTCATCTGAACTCGTGTATGTCTGGTTTTCGTGAATTATTGCCACAGCATCACAGTCAGATGTAATATACCTTCAGAAAATCAAATGAACATTGATATTATGAAACTACTCTCGCTCCTGGCATATCTAATTAATGCAATAGATAAAATTCAAAGGAAAAGCAAGTAGTATCCTTGAAATCCCCATTCATCCCTAATCTTCTGCAGTAGATCTTTGCGGGCACATGCTGGCACACCATTTACCTGGTTGTATGAACACATCAAGCAACTCGCACGACCCTCCTGGATGCAGCTTTTGAAAGGAGGCTGATACGTGTCCTCAAAATCTTGCTCATTTACCTGCCAACAATGGATGTATTCTTACCATTTGCATTAGAAATTCAAAACAATTCTTCTCCTTATTTGAAGCTAGTATTTTTATTCTTTGTTTGTATATATTGCTCAAATAACCACATGAAAAGGGAAATCTTAGTTTAAGCAATAATGCATGGATCCAATATTTCTCAGCGTCACTGATACACTCACTCTGAAGACTATTATCAAAGTGTTATCGCAAGTTCCGAGAAATGCGCTGCTATTGTCTGACATAATCAATGAAGTTAACAGCCAACAACTCTAATAAGTTAGATACTCTGCAAAAATCAAGATGACCATTGGTATTGGAGAAGAGCAAAACATTCATAAGAGCAAACGCTTCACCTCGGCATTGAAGGTGTACCGCGTAAAGTTCCCCCATTTCTCCAAATCATACGCGGTGTAGCGCTTGCAGCAGGCGGAGAGCATCATCCTGCCTTCCTCGCCGTCGCCGTACTCCCCCTGGAACACCTTCACATACTCGACGGAGTACGCGGCGACTGTTGGAATATAAGGCAATATAATAAAATAAATCCGAAAAGATAATATAACTAAACAAAATAAATCAAATCTAGACATGATCAACAGCAAAGGTACTATCTCACAGCACATATCTAGATCACAGATTAACACAAGTGTAGCTAGCAACACCGCAACCAATTCCATCTACGGTACCAGGGAATTTACCGAAGATGTGAAGAAGCGACGTAGCGAAACTTGCCGCAGGGAAGAGGCTGATGCAGCGTAACTCGGCGAAGCGAAGAGACTAATACCGAGACGAGATCGGTGCAGCGCAGTAGATCGAACAGCAGCGAGCAGTCGCGTAAACACTTCCCAAAAACCTAATTCGCTCTCTCCCGTACAGGATCTCAAGAGCGGAGGGTTTCGGAGACCTGCTCTCCCGTCGCTCGGTGCACACCAAGGAACGGGATGGAGAAGACCTAGACGATGGTACAGCGCAGGTGGAAAAACAGAGAACAGATTAATTTTTCGGGTGTGTTTTCGTCTAGAAGAAAAGACTTCTTATAAACGAGCCGCCATGACTTTGGATCCGATTTGGACGCCAGTACAGCGCATGTTTCGGACACGATCCGAACTCGGTTTGGATCCTTATCCAAAATCGTGTGGCAAAAGAGAGCTGCAACAGGGCCCAGCGGGGAGCCCGAATTCGCCGGACCATTCACGCGCATGTCGTGTGCGCGCGCCCTTCGCCACGCCACACCCGGCCCGGCCCAGCGAGGCGAGCAAGCGCGCGCGTGTGGTATTTCTCTTTCTCACCTTACATTGTTTTGGAGAGGTGTGGAGCACCAACCCTTATAAGGTGGTCTCCCTCTACTCCAACTAGCAATATGGGACTAAATCCACTAGCCCTTGCCATGCTTGAGTGGGCTTTTGGGATTTATCTAGAATTAAATGCAAAACAAGTTTGGGCCTAGCCCATTAATTCTAACATTCCCCCACTAGATCCCAGAGGCACATGAAGTTTCTCTGCTGTTCCAACGCACTGTTTATATACTAGTATTTCCAGTGGAGACCTGTCAAGGTTGAACTTCCACCTAGAGCTTCAAGCTACACTTATCCGCAACTACATAATGGACTAAGCCTTGAATTGGCAGTTGTGTGTGAGTAAGCTTTACTTAAAGTCTTGACCAGTACTAGACCACCAAAAGGCTTCCCCTCGGTTGTAGCTTATACGTCATACTCCTTGGTTTCTTCATGAGCTTCTTAGAGAGCACCCAAGTCTCACAGACTGCGACGTTTAACAGTCTAGCTCACTTAGGTGTGTTCTTTCAAGAATACCCTGTAGGACGGCATCTTTGCTGGTTAGAGCCACAGAACACATTAAGACAAAGTCATCCTGCCTTACAGTCTTGAGAGTATGGCATCTTCACTGGAGTGGGTTACAATTGTACTTTCTCAGTTAACCAAACTGTTTGTTTTTCCTAGGTCCTACTTCACGGGATCTCCGATCACATAGGTTGGGTTGCCACTGTGGTATAACCCACATGGGTCTCATTCCCATCTCTTTCGATGCATTGTCTATCACATTCCGTGATAAACCCTTTGTGAAGGGATTTGCCAGATTCTTAGCCGTTGAAATGTAATCCAGAGCTATCACTCCGGAGTTTCTCAGTTTTCTGACAGACTTCAATCTCCTTTTCACGTGCCTCGAGTATTTCATGTTATCCTTTGCACTGTTCACTTTAGCGAGAACTGTTTGATTGTCACAGTTCATGAGAATAGTCGGAATAGGCTTATCTCCAACTGGCAAATCCATCAATAGTTCACGCAGCCACTCAGCCTCAACGGTGGCTGTATCTAATGCTGTAAGTTCTGCTTCCATGGTTGACCTCGTCAATATGGTCTGCTTGCAAGACCTCCATGAGATAGCAGCACCGCCAAGAGTGAACACATATCCACTCATAGCCTTAATCTCATCAGCATCAGAAATCCAATTGGAATCATTATACCCTTCGAGTACAGCAGGATACCCAGAATAGTGAATTCCATGTCATTGTACCTTTCAAGTAGTGCATGACTCGTTCAAGAGCATGCCAATGATCATATCCTGGATTTGAGGGAAACCGGCTCAGTTTGCTTACAGCGAAGGAGATGTCAGGCCGAGTAGTACTAGCTAGGTACATGAGTGACCCAATGATCTGAGAATATCTCAGTTGATCTTTTCCTAGTCCCTGATTCTTTCGAAGCATCGTACTAGGGTCATAAGGTGTTGGAGCAGGTTTGCTCTCCGAGTAGCCAAAACGGCTCAGTATTTTCTCCACATAATGAGATTGTGAAAGTGTGATCTCATTCTCACCCTTGATCAGCTTGATGTTTAGAATTACATCAGCTTCTCTCAGATCTTTCATGTCAAACTTCGAGACAGAAAAGACTTAACCTCATTTATTTTGTTAAGACTTGTCCCAAGGATCAGTATGTCATCCACATACAGACACAGCATTACTCCTTCACCCCACTATAGCGATAGTATACACATCTATCTGCTTCACTGACTGTGAAGCCTTCAGATGGTAGGGTTGTGTCAAACTTCTCATGCCATTGCTTAAGTGCTTGTTTTAGACCATACAAAAACTTCTGTAACTTACACACCACGTTCTCTTGACCTTTTATTACAAATCCATCAGGTTGTTCCATGTAAATTTTCTCATCCAGCTCTCCATTAAGAAAAGCTGTCTTTACGTCCATTTGATGAACGATAAGACTATGTGAGGCAGCCAAAGACAGTAATACCCAAATTGTGGTCAATCTAGCAACATGTGAATAAGTATCAAAGAAATCCTTGCCTTCCTTTTGGGTATATCCCTTGGCCACAAGCCGTGCCTTGTACTTTTCAATGGTACCATTAGGTCTAAGTTTTTTCTTAAACACCCACTTGCATCCAACTGGTTTGCACCGTAGGGACTGTCGGAGTATTATTCCGGCAATACTGAATATGGGGCGGTGTACGAGTAGCAGATCTAGATGGGTGCACACGGGACACAGAGTTTAGATAGGTTCAGGCCCTCGAGAAGAGGTAATACCCTACGTCCTGTGTTTGGCGAGTCGTATTGCTTGTATCCCGCGTAAGGGTATGTGTCTATACCTATGATCAGATGATCTGAGAGCTCTATTTTTTTGTCTACCTATCCGGGGATCCCTACCCGGCCTTATATAGGCGGCCGGGATAGAGTTACAAGAGTCCGGATCGGCTTGCAGATATGTTTCCTAATCGGTTACAACTACCACCCGGGATTTCGGGCAGATACGTGTCCATGTTTTGTACTCCAAGTTGATGAGGCGCCCCTGTGTAGAAGTCGGACTCCGAGTAGTCGGCCTAGCCCACCCTATGCCCGGATGGCCAGCTTTATCCTCCTTAACGATACCCGGGTGCCATGTCATCGTCAGGGACGCTCAGTGATCTCCCAAGTTCCGTTAGCGATAATGGAATCAATTTCACTACGGACCGCATCTTTCCAGTACTCTGTATCAGGAGATGCATATGCCTCTGAAATAGTTTTGGGAGTATCATCCACAAGGTACACAGTGAAGTCATCACAAAAAAAAATTTCAATCCTTTGTCTCGTGCTCCGTCTAGGAACAACGCTGTCATCCTCCTCAGGATTTTGCTCAGGTGTTTGGTCAGGATATTCAATTGGTATGGCAGGTTCAGGAGTTTCAGCAGATTCTTGACTAGAACTGCTAGGCATATCTTTCATAGGAAAAATATCCTTAAAGAATGTAGCATCTCTGGACTCCATGATTGTACCGACATGCATATCAGGTACTCCAAATTTCACTATTAAGAATCTATAACCAACGCTCCGAGGAGTATAGCCTAGAAAGACACAGTCCACTGTTTTAGGTCCAAGCTTGCGCTTCTTTGTTATTGGCACATTGACTTTCGCCAAACAACCCCAAGTGCGCAAGTAAGAGAGTCATAGCCTTTTCTTCTCCCATTGTTCAAATGGGTTATCTCTTTATTCTTTGCAGGAACTCTGTTAAGGACATGACATGATGTCAATATAGCCTCCCCCCACCATGCCTTGGATAAACTCACAGTGTCTAACATGGCGTTAACCAAATTAATTAGAGTGCGGTTCTTCCTCTCAGCAACCCCCTTCAACTGGGGTGAATAGGGAGACGTCCTCTCATGGATTATACCATGTTCCTCATAGAATAAATTGAACTCATTAGAAAAGTACTCTCCACCACGATCTGACCTAAGTCTTTTTATCTTTCTCTCTAGTTGATTTTCAACTTCAGCCTTATAGATTTTAAAGCGATCAAGAGCTTCATCTTTAGTTTTCAGTAAGTACACATAGCAGTATCTAGTAGCATCATCGATCAAAGTCATGAAATATTTCTTTCCCGCTTTTGTCAACACATCATTTATTTCACAAAGATCTGAATGAATGAGTTCTAATAGTGCCAAATTTCTTTCCTCCACAGGCTTGTGGGGCTTGCGAGGTTGTTTAGCTTGCACACAAGCTTGACACTTTGAACCTTTGACAATGGAAAGTTTCAGAATTATGTCTAAACTGGATAGCCGAGTTATACAACCAAAATTTATGTGACATAAACGTGAATGTCAAACAGAAACTTCACTGACATTAGATGGATCATAAATTTGGTTCACAGTCTTATTACAGGAATCTGAAAGAGAAAGGTGGAACAGGCCTCCGCAGTCATAGCCTTTTCCAATAAATTGTCCAAACTTAGACGCAACAACTTTATTCGACTCAAACGCCAACTTGTACCCATCTCTACATAGAAGGGAGACACTAACGAGATTCTTGCTTATTGAGGTGACATGCTGCACGTTCTTCAGCTGCACGTTCTTTCTCGAAGTAAGCTTCAGATCTACCGTGCCAGCACCAAGAACACGCGCATGCGACCCGTTCCCCATCAGTACAGAAGAAGCTCGGTTGATCTGATAAGAAGAAAACATGGAAACATCAGCACACACGTGAACATTAGCGCCGCTGTCAAACCACCAATCGGTGGGGTGACAAACCGAAAGAACAGTAGAGGATTTACCATACCCTGATGGTTCTGCATTGTTCTTCTCGTATATGGTCACATTGACAGTCTTGGGCTGTCCTTGCTGTGGTTTCTTGCTTTTACGCTGTCACACCCCGATTTTCCAAAACCCAAAAATTAGGGTTAACAAAAACTTTTTCGCTAATAATGTCAGTTAAAATACACTAAACTAAAACACTGGTTCAACTCACGATGCAACTATGGACCAAAACACGAACACACCCTCGGCAACCTTTCTTCTTAGTCGGTGCAACCTAGACCGACATCTACAGCTAAGTACCCACACGATACCCTTGCAAAATTTAAACGTATATATGTCTTGAACTTTTTCTGCACGACACGATCTTCTGCCATCTACCTCGCCAGGTCATATCGTGAGTGTGTGCACATATATACTGCTTTTATATATGCACATACACACTAAAACCATAACGTGAGAAATACCTTAATGCCATACCTACACCATATACGTCGATATGAATCGACGGCACCCTGCCAACGGCTGGTCCCAAAACAAGATGAAGGGATTCCCGTGAGTTCCCATAACCTCTCCCCACCTTGCCAAACCTCGGAACCCTAGTTCCAAGCTCCGAATTCCCTTCTTCCTATTTAATCCAAACCTTCCCGAAACCCTAATCTAGTAATCCATCGCTCCTCGACCTTTCTAAAAATCCCGGGAATATTCGTGGAGCAACCTAATACTAATATCAACCCAAATATAACAGAAAGTAGGAATGTTTAGTTCAAAAATACTTGAATATGAAATAACAAACGCTAGTGCATAAAGGAGAAGTGAACTACAACCCATAGAATTATACCCCAGAAAACTCTGATAAAATCCTACAATGAATTCCCACACCTCCAGAGGCACGAATGTACAAAAACATGGGCATGCCTAGTTCAAAAATCTAAATGGGCCAACACCAAACACTTTTGTGCAAACTAACTATTCGCATAAAATCATAAGCATGACTGTGATACAAGCCCTCCTTAAATTCCCAACACACCTATATCAGACCAGGAATCCATGCCCAACTCTGCTCTCTCAGTTGAAGCCTACGTGCATTGAATTGACCTAACCCCAGACGACGCCAATATTGGCATTCAATTCTTGCCCTGTGCTCACTGCCACATTCGGTGCCTAACACCCGAATATCTCTGCCACACCTCATCTCCTTGCAATAGCAGCATTCAGTGCCAAATTTTTCAGCGTCTCGTCATGTCATTCTGCAACATAAATAACAGCACCTTCATTAATCTCTTCCCGTGTGAAGTCCTTTTCTATCCCTGTCTTTCTCGGTTGTTTTATTCCTATTCCTGCTACAGCAATAGCCAACACTCTTTTACCCTTCACAGCAGCTGGACACCTCACCTACTCCTCACTGCCACGTTGTGTTGCTCCTCCTTCTCCGCTGAATTTGGTGCCAACTTATACTGCAGCCCACAGCATAAGCTACCTATCTAGCTACTCTCCTTAACTCCTCACCTGTCGATTATTCCGCCACTCCTTCTCCTTGCTCTAAAAAAAAACCCAGCACAAGCTCCATTCCTCAGTTGTTCATCCCCATCTCCTCTACTCCCTTCAACCGAGCAGCTCCACCGCCCTTCATCCCCTCACCCGAGCATCCTTCTGAGCTCTATGCCCAAACATTTCCCCAGGCCCTCCTACTCCCTTCTCTTTTTCAAGACCGGCACACTAGAGCCGCCGCCGGTGTCAATCGTTAGACCACACCGCTGCCGACGGGAGCCATTGCCTCGGAGCCGGGTACGACGAGGTCGGCGTGGAGCTGGTTGACCTCCATTTCCTTCTCCGAGCTCACTGCCCCTCCCTTCCTCTCATACTCCACGAGCTGTTTCACTTCTCCTCTCCGCCGGCCATGCGCCCCTTTGTGAGCTCCCCTATCTGAGCTCCATCTCTTCTGGCTACTCTCCCCAATCCCCGAGCACATCATGCCCCACCTCTAGCCCCATGCCGAGCCGAGCACCAGAACCAGTTGTAGGTCCACACCTCCTCCGCCACGAAGTTGTGCTGACGAGGATTTCTAGGGAGCCGCTGTCGAACAGATCTGCTATCACACCGGCGGCCATCCCCTCCCTTCTCCTCCTGACATTGTGTGCGCCGCTCTAGTCGCCTTTCCCCCGCTACTGCCGCCGTCAGCCCAACCGCTAGTGAGCCACCCTCACCGCACCCCAGTTCGTCACCGGCAAGACACCCGAAGCACCCCGAGACACCCGGAGCATTTTCGCCGAACCCATTGACTCGTCGCCATTGGCCACTCCCCGAGCCCATCTTCATCCACGCTGGACCTCCCCACCTCGCCGCTCGCCGTCAGCGCTCGCTGCCAGAGCCACCGAGCCACCATCTGTCCTCCCTCTTCGGTAAGCATGGACTAACACCCTAAACCTCAAAGCTCGTGCGCTAAGTAAACGTTAAAAGTCGCAACGCTCACTTATAAACCAGACCTGCGGCAGTTGAGTAAACACGTACTCCAAGATTACACCTCGTATTTTGAAGACGTACTCCACCAAATTCCTCTAGTTGCTGCCTCAATACAGTGAAGACGCCCTGCCGAAAAGCCATTTCGACGTCACCTTTGAAACCGGACTCAACTAAACAATGATGACCTCTGTATAACTAATCTTCGGACGCTGATTTCTTCAAAACCATTTATCAAAATTAAACGATTATTTCCTAACTTCCTAAAATTTCAAAACCTATCTACCAACACTGATTTCATAATTTTTGAAATTACTTCAATTTCAATTTTGAATATTCAAATATAAATGTCTTATATACCTATCTTCTCTGAATTAGCCTCTTGAATCCTTTCTTTTTCCAAAACCTCGGAAATTCAATTCAACATTTCGAATCCAGTAGTACTTTGCAATTTAAAGCTTTATTCCATAAAGGGATACAAAACCCTAATATGTCCTATCTCTCAACTGATTGTGTCTTAGTAAATTACTTCCAAAAGCCTGGTTAGTAAAATTTTTAGAATGTTTCAATAATCATATCTACCCTCTGGACCCAACTAAAATACGAGAACCATGAACGTCTAATCCCTAGAACGGTGTTAATCAAATCAACTAGGGTTCCCAATTGTACAAAGACTCCTTATTTCATGTGAAGGGGATCTCTTACCATCTCTTCAAACCCTAATACCACCTAAGTCCAAGGCGCATGTTTTAAGAGTCCATGAATGTATGATTGATTCTTATTGGTTCGTCCTCGCATCGTTGATTTATTCACCGTTCTTTCGATGTGTAGATACCGACATTAGGAGATATCGCGTGAAGAATTTTGGACTAGTGTCGAATAGAGTTCAAGACCGAACCCCGGACAATATTGCCAGGCAAGCATTCCTACCTTGATCATGTTGAATCCCATATGTGTGAAATTTAATTATTTTGTTTGCGAAATTTGCATGCTATGTGGATATCAACGGTATTTTATGTAGGCCTAGTTATACCCCATAGCTGCATATGACTTAGGTCTGAATATCCGATCCGTGTAACCTAGATGTATTAATCGGTTGTTTTTCGACCGACAAAAGTATTAGGGCTATAGGCATTAGCTATGCTTAGACACGCTTTAGTTAAAAACTACATTTTGCCGTCTGGGGTCTAGACATAGTGGGCCCTCTCAAGAGGCTCCCGGGGGCTATACGCACCTTTTCGTCGTAGTCGACAAGTTCACCAAATGGATTGAAGTTAAGCCGTTTGCCACGATAACTGCAAAAAAGGCCGTCGAATTCTTTCGGACATCATTTTCCATTTCGGCGTCCCCAACAGCATCATCACAGACAACGGCACTCAGTTCACTGGTCGCGCCTTCCTCCGATTTTGCGACGACTACAACATTGGCCTTAACTTCAGCCGCCGTGGCTCACCCACGCACGAACGGGCAGGTTGAGCGGTCCAATGGCCTGATTATGCAAGGCATCAAACCTGGATCTTCCAGCGCTTGAAAAAGTTCGCGGGCAAATGGGCGGCCGAGCTGCCCTCGGTACTCTGGAGTCTGCGAACTACACCAAACCGATCCACCGGCTACACACCTTTCTTCATGGTATACGGTGCCGAGGCCGTCCCTCCCGACTGACTTAGAATACGGGTCTCCATGCATCCGCGCCTACAACGAGGCAGAGTCAGAGGAAGCAAGACAAGACGCCCTCCATCAGCTTGAAGAAGCACGCGAGAGTCGCATTCCTTCGATCGGCAAAGTACCAGTCAGGGCTTATGGCGCTACCACAGTCGGCATGTGCGCGGCCGTTCATTCAATGTTGGTGACTTGGTCCTACGCCGAGTCCAATCCAGCAAAGACCAGCACAAACTCTCACCACCCTGGGAGGGTCCGTACGGAGTCGCCGAGGTGCTGTGCCCGGGGGCTTACCGACTGAAGGACAGCGACGGCAACATCTTCACCAACGCATGGAACATCGAACAGCTACGTCGCTTCTATACTTAAACTTTTATTCCGACAGCTCGGATATATGAATACACTTTTCTCTTTCGCTCCACATGGAACAAGTTTTGCAGTCCCGAGTGACCTACTATGCACGCCAACGGCTAACGCATAGCGAACACTCGGTGATCGCACCCTCTGGGTGCACTCAGGCGCACTCGGGGGTTTTCATGTGCGCAAACCATTCTAGTACTGTGTGTAATCCGACGCTAACTCTTTGACTCCGATCGTCGGTTTACGCCACAACCTTATGCTACACGGGACAAAGCCCACGGCTAATCTCTGCAAAGGAGGCTACAACGGTCCGGCAAGAGCAAAAACGAAAGATCCACATACACACGAACGAATCTTTTTGCGAAGGAAAATTGACAAACCTAATCAAACGCATAATTAAAGATCACTCGAAATTCTCGAGTGCTTTACATGCAAAGTTCATTACCAAAACACTCGGTCTCCTCGAGCAGTTCACACACACTATCTTTTTTACAGGCCGGCGCGGTCCATAAGGGAGTTCGCGTGGACTCGACGATGTTCATCAGCTCGGGAATGTCCTCGTCTAGAACGTCAGCAGCGTACCCCTCCCCGATCACCTGACATATCAAGTAGGGGTAATGGACCTCGCCACTGCCAGGGCACCACGGCTCCCAACCGTGAAGCCTCCGCCTCCAACTTCTTCACCTGGTCGGGTGCCTGCCGAAGGCGCTCCGTGACGCTCCATGGAGTCTGGGGCGGATCTTCCTCCCAATGCGCCGCAAGCATCGACAGCCGCTGAATCGACTCGGCCAACTCGCGGACTCTCTTGAGGCGAGCTGAAAAGCTACAAAGCACGAACAACGAGCATGAGCGAAACAACCAAGGGCCACTGACAAACTAAAAAGTCGAGTCAAAGACCTACCGATCTCGGAGTCCGGGCCCTCTCCCGCGGCCCTCTGCCTGTCGCCCTCGGCAGCCTCCAGAGACTCAGCGGCCCCTTGTTCGCCATTTCGGCTGCCTCCAGAGCCTGCCTCAGGCTGCCATCCATGGCGGCAGCTTCGCTCTCGGATGCTCCAGGGGTCTCTCCGCAACACAAGCATCTCCTGGAACTTGGAGGCCCTGTCCTCAACGAGTAGAGCTCCCGGACGCGAGCTTCATCCTTCAAGCTCCAACCCTGAGCTTCGCAGCCTCATCTTAGCGCTGCAGAAGACAACGTATCAGCGCGACGAGAAACGAAAGACAACCGAAGCAACTCGGACTCATCACATTGGTTCGGGCGATCTCCTGGGAAAGGCCGTCCTACAAAGCAGTAACTTCAGCCCCGCGCTTGCGGGCCATATC